>SNQJ01S0132723.1:0-25751 GCA_010110895.2 Picea sitchensis | reverse complement strand
CATTCATACAATAAGTTATACATTAATGTTTTAATACTTTAATTTATAAATTACATTAATTTTTCAATACATTTAATAAGTTTATTTACTATTTTATACATTAATTTTTATATCATTAATATATTATTTAATTAATACATTAATGTATCATCCCATCAATATATTAATATATTATTACTTTATTAATGTTTTAATACTTTATTAATATATAAAGTATGTTTTATTATATTAATATCATAATATCATAATATAATACTTTAAGGTATTATAAATGTATTTTTACTTTATTCCATTTTTATTAATGCTTTATTATTTTAATATATTATTGTACTTTTAATGTATTTTTATTTTATTTACCTATTGTTAAAACTTTATTATTGTATTTATAATTTTAATTAATTATTTAATTAATTAATACAATACATTAATAAGATATTTATTAATTAAATTATTGTATCATTAATACATCACTTTATATATTAAAGTATTGATATTTTAATTTATACATTACATTAAGGTATTAATTAATCAATACATTAATACTTAAATATATTAATTTAATGTACTTTTACATTATTAGTATATTACTTTATAATTAATTTAGTGACTTATTTATTCTTTATTAATTTATTTGCAATATAGTAATGTATTAATTTTTTTATTAATGTATGAAAAATGTTTTATTTTATAAATGTATTGTATTTAGTGTATTATTTTATTTTTGATTAATGTTTTATTTTTTTAATTAATTAATACCTTTCATTATACATGAATGTATTAATGTAATGTGTTAATACTTATGAGTATATATTACAATAATGTAAGAATTAATTAATATATTAATTATGTAATTATATATTAATGGTTGTTCGTCACGCAGGTCGACCGTCAACTAGTAACAACCACTTTATAAAAATGGTTGATATACTACACTTTTTTAATTTCTTCATCAAAAGTGTTGCACAGTAAAAATATCACACCCTTAGGCTGTTAATGCCCATTGGGACATTTTTAACCATGGTTTTTTTGAAAAGTTGAAACTTGGAAGGAATTGTTTTTGTTGTGGCTTTCCTGAAAAGTTGAAACCTAGATTGAATTGATACCCTAGAGATTGATCATATTACTCTGAAAACTCTATGCCCTGACATCGAAATTTATGAAAATAAGAGAAAGCAAAAACCTATTTAGAAATGGGAGGAAAATTAATAGTTGTTATGAATTTGATCAATAATACCAATCTGGAATTTTTTCAGTTCAACACCAAGCCAAGATTTTTAACCTTAAAGGAAAATATTTCCGAGATTTTTAGCCATAAAAGAAAATATTTCCAAAAAATGAATGCCTATGACAATGCTAATCATGCATATTCCTCTGCGAATTTATCTAAAGGATGGATAAGATGGAGAAACTATTGTGACCAGGTAATTCATTTATTTGTAATAGGAATAATCTCTTCAATAACACTGGGTTTGATCAATGTCACTGCATGCAATAGATGTTTCTTTTAAGTTATCTTAAAATGTTTTTGGTAAGTTATCTTTCACATTGATTGTTGGTGTATAAAAAAAAGTAATGAAGAGCTAAGGCTAGAATACGCAATAAGTTGTTTTCTTTGAGGTATTAAGTATGGGGCTTCAAATGCTAGAAGTCACCTAGCTCATGTTCTGTATCTATTGAGCTTTGACACCCGAAATGAACCTGCGGGGAAAGAAATTGATAAGTACTTCGATCAAATAACCCAATGGCTTTTGCTTTCCTGGATACCTCAGCTACTATTTCCCTGAAAAGTCCTGAGGCATCTCATTGCAAACTCGTAAACTCGTTCTTCTCAAAATAGCCATAGACTACCCCCAGGTCTGCAAATAAACTTAGGTTCTGGATAGAGGTACTTCCCAATGTAAAGTCATGTACTCTTGTTGTAAAATTTCTATATGTAAATGTATCTTCTTTGTCATTTGCAATTTCCTAGTTGTTCATGGTAGAATCTTTGTTGTGAATATTTAAATGTATATGTTCCTGCTATTCGCCGTGATTGTGACTTTACTCACCTCGCCACTCTCTTAAACTATAACCTAGCACTTCAACCCTAAATATGTTAACCCCGCACCTAGCCTGCATCCTAAATGTGTCACTTAATCGCAAAGGTAGATTTAGTAGACTCCAACATCTTTTTATTCATCGTTCAACCTCTAAATTCGCAATCTATGCCAATATTAAAGGTTTTGTAGTGGGCTTTGGGTGGCCCGGACTCTGTCGAAATTATTTTACATTTCACTTTTTTGCATATCCAAATCTAAAATTTGAGTTATTAGATTTCGAAATGTTTCATTGACTCTATGCTCCATGCTTGTACTTGAATTTCAAAATGTTTCAATCTCAGGCTTACGTTTTTGTTTTATTCTCAAGAATATTTGGACATTCTACCATTAAAACAAGTGTTTCTTGGCAGCTTAGTCTGCCTGGTTGAATTAGGATAGGAAAAAGTAGCGGAGGCAGATTGAAACTGCATCGGAGATGTGTCAATCTTAGGCTTACGTTTTTGTTTGATTCTCAAGAAGATTTGGACATTCTACCAATAATACAAGTGTTGCTTGGCAACTTAGTCTGCTGGGTTGAATTAGGATAGGAAAAAGTAGTGGAGGCAGATCGAAACTGCATCGGAGATGTGGCAAGCACAGGTGATATCCATGCAGTAAATGACAAGTGGCCTCTAGAGACCCATTTATTTTTTGAAAGTATATAATATATTTTACTATGTTGAAAGTTTTTGTCTATTTTGCATGTATATTAACAAAATACAATTCATGCATAGTGGAATATACAAATTTATGACGACATCAATATAAAAGGAGATAAAAAAACAATTTAATTTGAAATATTTTAAAAAAGTTACATGTTCCTCGAAATTTAAATGCATTTTTCATATAGACTGGTGGAAGATAAAAATGTATGAGGACATAAATATAAAAGGAGATAAAAAACAGTTTTATTTGAAACATATCAAAAAATAAAAGTCTATTACATATTTCTGGAAATTTCAATGTGTTGTCATATAGAATGGGATTGGGGCTCCCGTGGACCATAAGAGAAATATGTACAAGAAACAAGACTGTAGAAAGAAGTAGTGGGCGACGGTAGAGTGTAATACCTGAAAATAATAAATTGAAAGGTATCAGTCTTTGGCTAGACATTTCTATTTAAAAAAGTTGAATAACTAGGTTGATAAACAAAGCAGGATGCGATTAGTAGACTTACAATGATGGTACACATGATCCCTTTTTCTATTTTTTTGTTGATGCCTTTTCATTGATGTCGTCAATGACTATTGGAATCATGGAAACTATCTGTTTCCTTTTGTTGGTGACCTTCTTCAATTCCCTTTCGATCCATTCTTCAATGTAGCTGCTCATTGGGGCGATGTTGATCTCATTCCATATTTTTATGTTGAAAAAATTCTTTTCTAATTCCCCAAAGTCGATAGAAAGATTCCGTAGAGTCTGGTCAATTTCCTCATTCTGTACTGAATAGTCAACTAGCCAGTTGTCAATGTCATCTTGACCATATTCAAGGATGTTGTAAAAATTTTCCAAAGACAACACCTTAAAAATATCTACTTGTTTATCGAAGTCTTGCCTAGTTAAGGGAAAGGAGTTGACGATTAAGTTGGGGTATTGGAAGTTGTTGGTCCTTTTGGCTAAGTTTATTCTGGAAAACTTTGTGAATACTTTTTCTTTCTTTGATATGACTTGTTCACATGACTGAACAATGAGATGCAGGTTCTTCACTTTTTCTTTCGAGCATGCATTTAATTGACTGATCCGGTTTTTGGATGGGAGATCTTGTTGTCTTCTTCTTGTTTCTGTCATGTTGTTGACAATGGTGCCAAAAGGAAGGACCGTGATTAAATAGAAATTTTCTTCAGCTTTTAACTCTTTCTGCAAATGTTCGAGCAAATTATGTGCCCTCGTTCCAAGGGAAGTCATGGTTTGTGATGTTTCCTATGCCTCAGTAACCAGTTCAATTCTTTTCTTGATATTATTCTTCACATATCCTCTACATGATGCGAGGAGGCTGGAGGATCCTTTTAAATTGGTTGTAGGGGTGGCAAGCATGGATATTGCCAAAGGATTGACAAGAAATGACATAGGAATCAAAGCCTCTTCCAATTCCTTGACCTGGTCCTTCAGTCTAGCATTCTCGGTCTCGATGCCTCCAATGGAATCATAAAGTGCATATGCGGTCTCTATGTGAAGTTGACAGATTTGGGACGGTCGCATGTTCATAAGGTTAATCTCTGAATGAGATTTTCCTTTCTTATTTTTTACATCTTTTTTTTCAATAATCAATTTTTTGGACTGGCTGTCAAAAACAACACTCTGGAACACAAATGATTCATCTTCGTCAAAATTTTTGGTATCGGATATGTCCATTAGATGAATATGTTGGATCACGTCTCTGGGATAATCAAGGTAGCGGACTACGCTGTCCATATCATGCTCAAGTTCCATGTTCTTACTCTTAATTTCGGGCTCTTCCTCCTGTCCCACAATTTTTTTTCTCTTCTTTTCTACTGGAAGCTTGTGAGAACTATCAATTTTAGAGTGAGGAGGGTTTCTATATCCTCCTCTGTTTGAAGAAATTTGAGTTGCTTTGTTTTTGTGGCGGGTCGTTGGAGCGATGCTCTAAGATGTCATACTTTTGGGAGTGTTATTCGCCGATTGAACACTATTCTCACCGATGCCTTTTCCCTATTGCTTGTACAATTTAGTGGAGCTTTGCAGTGTGTCTAGGTCTTCAACATTATAAGAAAGAGCATTGTCACCAATGTCTCTATTTTTGGTCAAGTTGTTTTTGAAAAAACAATTTCCTAAGCCAAGTGTTTGTAAATGTTGTAAAGAAATTTTACTAGGGTCAAACCCTCTTAGGATTTCAGCATATCTTAGGTTCAAGTTGCTAGAATGGGCTATGAATTCGTCAATTTTGTTGAAGTTCCTCAACATGAAGTCCCCGAATTTTCAAGGCAAAGGAATGAACTATTTTTTCTCCTCTTGGAATAGATGCAACCCATAGTTGTATTGCCTTGCTACTTCTGTGACAAATATTTTGTCCGTAATGTGACATGGAAGGAGAGCAAGTTTTTCCTTGGAGCCAAAAATCCTTATCACAGTGTAATTATCCAAATGTTCAAGTGTCCCCTTCCTGTCCAAAAAACTGGTTACCTGTTCATATATGCGGGGGGCATCTTCTCCTAACAAAAAATCTTTGAAAACAAACACAAAGCCATTAAAAACCTCATAAAAACAGTGGGAGGACTTGTGCTTCCATAGGGCCTGGTACCAGAACGTTACTGGGTTGAATTCCCAATTAACCTTCTTGGACAAAGACATTTATGGAAACTGGCAGCAATGTGTTATCACAAAAACTAAGTAGGATTACATATAAAATTTCTTCTCATTTTTGAAGCTTGACAATTGGGAACAGATTTCATGGGAAATTTTCTTGCCCCAATAAAAAATGGCTTGTTTTTTTACTATGAAAGACAAAATATAAAGAGCCATTCGGGTAATAGTTTTTGTGGACTCTTGTCCCGTTATTCTTGTAAAATGCAAGCCGTTTCACAGAATGGATTTCTAAATGAACTAACCTGCAAGCTTGTGATATCTTCAGGAACTACCATCGAGTCTTCCAAGAAATCAGGCAAGAGGTCCAATCCATTATTATGCTTTGTTAGGAACTTCTTGGAATCTTCTCCTTTGAACGTCAATGTTGGCTCTAACAATCTTAACATCTGGCAGAAGACTTGAGGTTACAAATAAACAGAAGAGTGGTCCTGTGGTGGAATAATTCTTTTATCTAAAACAAATTTATCAGCGCACCAAGAGACCATCTCCTTACAGTCAAAAACTTTAGGGACACAGCCTGCACAAGCAATCCCAGAGGTCTAGATTACTTCATTCTGGGTGGTAGGGGATGAGTAATAAGAATATGCCCTGGACCACTGGAAGTTATGGTCCTCGCGCCCAAAGATGTTCATTGTATCTCCACAGAACTTTTGTCGAGATGATGCCATAGGTTTATGAGAACATTCATTTTCTCTAGACGATGGTTGAAATGAAAAGTTGGAGTAGATAATATAACTCTCCACAAAATGTTGGTTAAATTCTTATGAATGGGAAAGCTCCTTGAGCCTTTCGCTGATTAATGACAATCTTGATGGGTATTGCATGATAAACTGTTAGCATTAAATCTTACTTATTGCATATTTATAAGTGCGAAAGTGGTGGGTATGGTGAAGAGCAATTAAGGATTGGAGATTTCGTGAACGTGCTAAGCCGACGACGTGTGAACGACATTTCATGATTTTGAAATCAACACTCAGAAGGGATAATATAACCCTTCACAAATCTTGGTTTAATGTGTATTAATAGGAGATCTCCTCAAGCCTTTCAGCCATCAATGACAATCTATATGGTTCCTGAATGATGAGATGTTAGAATTAAATGTCANCATCATTCAGGAACCATATATATAAACATTTTTTTATTTTAGACAAGTGCGAAGGTCACAAAGATGGGGAAGAGAAAGGAACGAATGGCAAGGTCTGGAAAGCGGTCAGACAAGATTCAAAATAGGGTTACGGGGGATACTATAGAGAGGCGAGTGTCCCATGGTCAAATTTTATGTATCGACATTTTTTACTGCAAAACGTGTAAAACGAAAGAGAGAATGATGGGGCAGTTCAGTGATCGGTTTGTATATTTGTGGAATGTCGGGAAAGTGGCTAAGTATGGAGTAAGGAAACGGCCGGTCAGACTCATTTTCAGAATCGAGGATTGAATATTTTGTGAACGGACCAACCCAACGATGCGCAAATAACATTCAATCTAGAGCCCACCTACCGGGAATCCGCGGTCGAAGAGTGGTTGGGTATGGAATGGGGAAGCGATCGATCGGTGTCGCGATATAAAAACATGAATGCAAACATGAACTCACAAGTCCACCTACCCGCGCAGCTAGACATTTTTAGAAAAATGAATAAGTGACAAGAAAGATAAAGTTTAGGGAAAATAGAAACAAATATTTGGTTAAGTATAGAAGATGGAAAAGAAGGGATAATCTATTCACATCTGTAATAGATATCCCATTTCTTGGAAAGATATTCTCTGCATGTTTCTGGAGAAGTTATATACTTATTGCATATACTTGGAAAGAAGTGCGAAGGTGGCGGGCACAAAAAACAACGACTAGGAATGGGAAATTGTCTACGATACAGGAAAGAAATTGCAAGAAATGGTCGTGGAAAGCGGTCAGATGGGTTTGAAAATAGGCTGACAAGGGTTCCCGAGGAAACATGAGGCCCCGATGGTAAAATTGTATTGATCATAACTTTTGAGTGCATACTGTGTAACATGGGAGAGGGGATGATGTAGGAATTCAGAAGACAGGCTCCAAGATAGGTTGGCAAGGGTTCCCGAGGAGACATGAGGGCTCGATAGTCAAATTGTATTGATCGAAACTTTTGAGTGCATAATGTGTAACACGGAAGAGGGGTTGATGTAGGATTTTTGAACTCGCAAGTTCGCCAACCTGTGCAACTAGACATTTTTGGAAAAATGACTAAGTGACGAGAAAGATAAAGTACAGTGAAAAGAGAAACAAAAATTTGGTTAAGTATAGAAGAAGGAAAAGAAGGGCTAATATATTCACATCTGTAATAGATATTCCATTTCCTGGCAAGATATTTTTTGCATGTTTCTCGAGAAGTTATATACTTATTGCATATACTTGGAAAGAAGTGCGAAGGTGGTGGGCACATAAAACAACGACTAGGAATTGGAAATTGTCTGAACCCGCCAACCCGACGATCCTCGAAAGAGATTGCAAGAAATGGCCATGGAAAGTGGTCGGACAGGAATCAAAATAGGTTGACAAGGGTCCTGGAGGAGATATGAGGGCCCGACGATAAAATTGTATTGATCGAAACTTTTGAGTGCATATTGTGTAATACGAAAGAGGGTTGATGTAGGAGTCCGGAAGTCAATTTGTATACCTTGGAAGCGGTGGGGGGACTATTTGTAGGTCAAGGAACATTGGAAGTGCAGTCCGCATGTCTGGGAATCCACAAGCGAAAAAATTTGGGTAAGTATGGAATTGGAGGCACGAAAGAGATTCCAAGAAATGGAGAAATATGGAAATTGGACATAGGGTCTTCAAAACGGGGTGACAATAGCTCCCTAGAAGAGGTGAGGACCCAAAGGTCAAATTGCAGGTCTCAGAACTTTCACGTGCAAATTGTGTATCACAGAAGAGGGTATGATGTGGGAGTGCAACAACAAATTTGTGTATGGTGGAGGTCCGGGTGTTGTTTGTAGGCCATAGAACAATGGAAGTTCAATATAGAGCCCACCTGTCCAGGAATTCATGATTTGAAAAGTGCCTAGGAATCGAATGGCTACTAGTTGGTCAGAGTCACATTTTAGGAAAAACGACTAAGTACGAGAAAGAGAGAGTAGAGGCGAAAAATAAATGACAATTTGGTCAAGTGTAGAAGAGGGAAAAGAACGTCCAATATATTCAAATCTGTAATAGATATTCCATTTCCTCGCAAGATATTTTATGTATGTTGCTAGATAAGTTGTATACATATTGCATATACTTGGAAAGAAATCTGAAGATAGTGGGCATAGGAGACAACAACTAGAAATTTGAAATTTCCTGAACCTGCGAACTCGACGATCCGCCAAAGAGATGTCAACAAATTGTCAAGTGTGGAAAGCAGTCGGAAGGGCTTCAAAATAGGGTGACGAGTTCTTGAGGAGCTGTAAGGTCCCGAGTGTTAAATTGTATATATCGGAAAATTTTGGTGCAAAATGTGTAAAACTGAAGAGGGGATGATGTGGGAGTCCAGAAGTAAATATTCATATCGCAGAAGCTAGAGTGTTGTTTGAAGGTCACAGAACAATGGAAAGTGCAATTTAGACAAAGGGGAAGTGCTCCGTCAAAACGCATGAATCTGCCAACCTGCGCAGTAAGACATTTTTGGAAAAAATAACTAAGTAACCAGAAAGAGAAACTATAGGGGATAAAAGAGTGGGAAAATATAAAGGCGAAGGGCAATTTTCGTAAGCACGAATTGGTTTCAAACAAGCACCATTGTTGCAAAACCATCATTTTCTAGTAATTGTCAGCAAATGCTTTGTTGAAGATTAGATTTTATTGCAACTTGTGGGTGTAAGTGTGTTCTTGATACATTCTTCCATGACTATAACATATTAAATTAAGTATTAAACTTCTTGCATTATGGGTTGTTAGCATTAAATATTAATAATTGCATGTCTAGAAACAAGAATGATGATCTTGCTGCAACATTATGATTTGGTATTGCTATGTTCTATCTTCATTACAAATAGACTTGAACGTTAGTTTGAAATTGTCTAAAATTCATTTTTTGTTTGCATAAAAGCCTGATGGATCGACACAGTGTATTGTCATATAATTGTTAGATGCTCAATTTTAGAACAAATTACCTAAGAAAATACAATATCAAAGAACTACGAGACTACCAAACCATGCCAATGAGAAGAGGTGTTAAATCTAGAAAAGAAGTAGCAACCAAGACTCCAAGGAATTTTTTTTTAATAGTAAATCCATTAAAAAAATAAAATAACAATGAGCATTGTATATATATCCTTAGAAATTGGACCCAGTTATTTGGGCCAAAACATTGAACATATCTTCCACAAACACAGGCACGGGATATGCAACATGCAGGAGCCATCGATATGCTCTTCAACATGCATACAAAATTGATTACCATGCTTTTTTTTTAGGAAATCCTTGTAGTCTTCTCCTCGATGGGTCATCCTGTGGCAAAATTGATAGTTCTCAAAAGCTTCCCATGAGGAAGAAGACGAAAATTGTTGCATAGAAAATGGAATAACCCTTAACTAAAAGTTAATACACACCAAGAAACCGCCTCTCCATAGGCGAAAACTTCAGGGACACAAGTTGTACGTGCAATTCCAAAGGCCCAAATTAGTCCATTTTGGCTTGACTAGTAGGAATATGCCTTGCACCAGTGGGAGTTCTAGTCCTCATTCACTAAGATGTTGATTGTATATCCAGAGAATAGGAAAGTGGTCCCGCAATTGAATAGTTTTTTGGCTTGAAATATATCTCTGGGAGCATCAACATATCATTTCATTATAGTGAAATACTTCCGCCCAGAACAAACTAATTTGGACCTCTGGAATTCCTACTTTCGAGATGCAAAGTGGCTATTGCGTCCAACATTGGTTTCTTTTCTGAAACTCCTTCTTTTGTTTTTGTCAAGACCGCCATCGTTGAGCCAAGAAGTATCGCCCATTATGATTGATTTCAATTTGAGCGCAGGAGTGGGAAGAGTCTTTGAATTGAAATCATCCATTGTCGTATCATTGTCCATTAGATCATCTTATTCCGGCTCGAAATCCATCGCATCAACCTCTATGCTAGCCATCAATGAAACTGGGCAGGTTGTCTGAGTAGGCAAGGTTTCCTTGGAATTCTTTGGCTTGAAATATATCTCTCGGTGTACCAAGAGACCATCTCCTTTTTTTCTCCTGGGTGGAGGGAGATGAGTAGTAAGAATATGCCCTAGAATACTAGAACCTCTGGCGATCATGCCCGAAGTTGTTTACTGTATCTGGACAAAACTGCTGCCATAAGATAACGAGAATTTTCGTTTTCTCCAGACGATGTTTGAAATGAAAATTGAGGAGGGATAATATAACCCTCCGCAAATATTGGTTTAATGTGTATAAATGGAATATCTCCTCGAGCCTTTCATTGATCAATGAAAATCTCCAAGGTTTGTGCGTAATGAGTTGTTACCATTAAACCTTACTAATTGCATATTTAGAAAAAAGTGTGAAGTTGGCAGTGACGACGAAGAGAGATTAAGAATTAGAGATTTATTAAAGGCATCAACCGGCTGACTCACGAAAGAGATTGCATCATGTTTGAAATGAATACTTGGAAAGTATAACACTCTTCTCCGCAAATCTTGGTTTAATTCATATTAATGACAAATCTTCTTCGGCCTTTCGGACATTAATGACAATCTTAATGGTTCCCGCACGATGAAATACTAGCATTAAAGATTAATAATTACATATCTAGAAGGAAGTACGAAGGTAGCAGGGATGGCGAAGAGCGACCAAGGATTGTACATTTTGTGCACCTGCCAACCTGCGAAACAAATTCCAAGAAATTCCCAAGTATGGAAAGCAGTCAGGCGGGTTACAAAAAAAAGGGTCACAAGATATACCCAGGAGACGTGAGGGGCCGATGGTCAAATTGTATTTTAGTGACATATTTCGGGCATCAATTTGTATATTGCGGAATTTTGGGTGTTGTTTGTATGCAGGGGAGTAATGGAAGCACAATGTTGAGCAAGCAATTTGTATATTGCAGAACTTCGGGTGTTGTATATAAAAGCATGAGACATTCAGAAAAAGGACACATTCAGAAAAAGGAACAAGTAAACAGAAAGAGAAAGAAAACGAGATGAAGGGGAATTTGTTTGCTAATTTGTAAATTTCCGAAATCCATGTGTTGTTTGCAGGCAGCGGAACAATGGAAACACAATGTTGAACCCGCCTATCCGGGAACCTGTGATTCAAAAAGTTTGTTCAATATGAAACGGGGAAGTGGTCGGTCGGGTTGGTAATATAAAAGTAACAATGGAAATCTGAGGACGTGAATTTACCAACTCCCGCACCTAGACATTTTTTGAAAAATGAGTAAGTAACCAAAAAGGGAAAGCAGAGGGCAAAAAGAAAGCATATGACAATTTTTGGAAGCAAGAATTGTTGTAAGAAATCCCCATTAATGGTA
The DNA here is from genome assembly GCA_010110895.2 of Picea sitchensis. NCBI lineage: Eukaryota > Viridiplantae > Streptophyta > Pinopsida > Pinales > Pinaceae > Picea > Picea sitchensis. Next base: position 13,874 of record SNQJ01S0132723.1, on the reverse strand, counting down.
TTAATAGTAAATATGAAGTTCATTAAACATGTTAACATGTTATTCAATCAAGGAATATATAAAGCGAGCGATGTTTATAATTTCCAGGATCTGTTTGTATCAGAGAAGCGTCGAAAAGTTACAAGAAAATCAATTTTGGGATGTTTAAGTAAAGTTTTTGTATTGTTAGCTTCACCACAAGTATAACAACGATGAATTTGAATTTTAATGTCCTCTCATTCATATGACTGTTCCATTAGACTTCGTATAGTATATATTATTTTATTTCAAATTATTCTAGGGAATTAATTTTACTAAGTTCATCGATCAAGGAAAAGTGCTAAAAAACGAGATAAAGGGGAATTTGTTTGCTAATTTGTATATCGCATAAGTCTGGGTGTTGTTTGCAGGGGACATAATAATGGAAATGTAATGTTGAACCCACCTATTCGGTAACTTGCAATCCAAAAATTTTGTACAATATGAAACGGGGAAGTGGTCGGTTGGGCTAGTGATATAAAAGTAAGTGGAAATATGAATACGTGAATCTGCCAACTCCCGCACATAGACATTTTCTGAAAACGAGTAAGTAACTAAAAATGGAAAGAAGATGGGAAAAAAAAAAGCGGATGGAAATTTTTGGAAGTGAGAATTGCTGTAAGAAATCCCCACTGATGGTCTTAACAATGACTATGAAATGCATTAAAAATGTGAACAAGTTCTTTAATAAAGGAATAGATACAACAAGCCATACTTATAGTTTCGAGGATCTGTTTGTATAAGAGAAGCATTGAAAAGCTACAAGGAAATCAATTTTGGGGTGTAAGTAAAGTTGTTGTACTGTCAACTTCACTACAAGTATTAACAACAACGAATTTGAATTTTAATGTCCTCTCGTTGATATGATCATTCCATTGGACTTCGCAAATTATATATTCCTTTATTTCAAATTATTCCAGGATATTAATTTTTTTAGGTTCATCAATCAATGAAAAGTGTTAAAAACAAGAAAAATGGGAATTTGTTTTCTAATTTGTAGATCGTGGAAGTCCAAGTGTTGTTTGAAGGAAGCAAAAAAATGGAAACTCAATGTTGAACCCGCATATCCGGGAACCCGCAATCTAAAAATTTTGTTCAATATGAAACTGGGAAGCGGTCGGTCATCCTAGTGATATAAAAGTAAGTGGAAATATGAAGACGTGAATCCGCCAACTTCCGCACCTAGACATTTTCTGAAAAATGAGTAAGTTACCAGAAACGAAAAGCACATGGAAAAACAAAGGGGATGGCAATTTTTGGAAGAAGGAATTGGTTTAAGAAATCCCCATTGATGGTTTTAACAACAACTATGAAGTGCATTAAACATGTGAACAGGTTGTTCAATCAAGGAATAGATACAACGAGCCATGCTTATAATTTCTAGGATTTGCTTGTATAAGAGAAGCCTTGAAAAGGTACAAGAAAATTTACGGTAGTCCATGGTTTTAATAAATGAATATACATATACTAAATATGTACTTTTCTAAAGTATGGACATGAGATTTTATAGAGCATGTACAGATTCCTCATTCCATACTTAGCCACTTTTTAGAATGCGGGTTCTCGGGCTGGCGGGCTCAAAATTGGGCTTCTATTGTTCTGTGTCCTACAAATAGCATCCAAAGTTTCGCGATATACAAATTGACAGACAAACTTCCGGGCTGGCTCGAATTCCTCATTCCATACTTAGCGACTTTTTGGATCGTAGGTTCTTGGGTTGGCGGGCTCAAAATTGGGCTTCTATTGTTCTATGTCCTACAAATAGAACCTAGAGTTCCGCGATATACAAATTGACAAGCGGACTTACGGGCTGGCTAGCTCAAAATTTCACTTCTATTGTTTTGTGTCCTCCAAACAACACCTGAATTTCCGCGATATACAAATTGAGAGATAGACTCCAAGGCTGGCAGGCTTAAGATTGCGATTGTTTACGGATGGTGATCCCTATAAACTATCTAACATTATCTAAAAACATTATTTCCAAATATTAAATATTGATATTGTACAATTTAATTACATAAAATTATTAAAGGATGTTAAATCACTTATTTACAAAAAAATGAAGTAAGCAAAACAAATATTTTTTAAATTCTATCACCGCAAGTATAACAACGAAAAAATTGTATTTTAATGGCCTCTTGTTGATATGATAGCTCCATTAGACTTCGCACAGTATATATATTCTTTTATCTCAAATTATTCCAGGAGATTAATTTTACCAAGTTCTTAGATCAAGGAAAAGTGCTAAAACGAGCCACATACTATATTTGCATCACAGAGATTATACTAAAGGGAAAAGCATGTCCTCTATAGTCTTTAAGATCATAGAAAAACTGTGAAGATCCTGAATGTATTATTAATTTTCCAGAATGAAGCATACAGGCCGCAAGTAAGATCCCACAAGGTTCCATAGAGTAGCATGCATCGACCTTCGCATCAAACAATTTGATATATAAAGAAAACACGTCATGGCATTTTTTTTCTCTTACATCTGGTATATGTTCTGTGACATCCCCAAAAATAAATTATTTTTGAATTTCGTAAATTGTTAGGAACATACTCTATTTTTGGTAAATTTGAATTTGTAAAATTTTTTCATTTATGGCAATTTTGAATTTTGAATTTGATAAATTGTAATTAATTATTATGACTATTGGGCAGAGCTCTGATTTGACCCAACTAACTATTTGACTATGACACTTGTAAGAAAATAGAATATTTTTTTAATTATTGTAGGAGGACAAATGGAACAACCATGTTAAATTCAACTGACCATGACTCCATGAGTGGGGAACATGTTGGAATTACCTCTAGGCTGATTGTTACAAGTGGAAAATCAAATATTTGGCCATTGGAAGCCCCTGAAAATTAGGGATTTAGAAAGATGTGAAAATTCCCAAGGGGGAAAAAGACCTAGCCAAAAAGATTGTTATGAAAAAGGGTATATGTGAGGAGGTAGAACACCGTCGAGTATGCTGGGGAAAAGAACTATTGATTTCTTGCTGTTATGAGCACTATTTTCTGAGTGTGAGGCAAGGAGAATACTACCGAAAAGAAGACATTATTGAAGAAGAAATTTCAAACGTTTTCCCTCATGGATTCATGGTCAGGCTAGGGGGTGAATAGGACAAGTGATTTGGTTGTGATGTTCTCAGTTTGGGAGGAATGTGGTTGTTTCCTTTGTCTTCCGGTGAATCGGTACAGATATGTTCTTCTACATTTTACTGGTTATACGTCTCTTGTTTGAATGGTTGTTAGAATACAAATATATATATATAGTTGAATAACTTATGTTGAGACTCCTTTAATTAAGAATTCTCTTTGATGCAAATTACTGAAGAGTAGAGTTAGTAAATTACTGTGCGAATTTATGTTGGGGAGTTAAAACTACAAATGATGGGACAAACGCACAATAAACCTCTTCCAATATTGATTTTATGTTTAAAAAAAACTACTTGTACACATATATATATAGTAAATATGAGTAGAATCGAAACCCTGGTAAATATCCTAGCATACTTCTAGTGGTGAATAAAAACAGTTCCATTATCATCCATAGATAATAGAAATTCTGTGTTCTTTTCTTTAGTACAAGGAAATCAATTCGAAAGAATTCTTTAACTACATCTGCGATTCTAGAGGTAATAAGGGGTATACAAGAACAAACTATTTATACTTTGCATTTGATGGTAATGGACTACATAGAGTAATAACATTGCTACGATATCAGTGTGAGGCAAGAGTAAACTTTTGTATAAGGATAGGTACCTAGGTATGCATTTATATTTAGCATCTGTACAGAGGCTTAAATTATTCTTTCCGTTCTGCAACAAGATTTGAATTAAAGATATACAAGTATCGAAAGTCGAAATTTATTTTCCTTTTTGTATGCTTGTAGGTTTCCTTTCCATTTATTCAATTCAACAGTATTCAAATATAAATGGCAAACATATAGTTTATTTATCTCTCATAGAAGTTCTGTAAATAAACATGTAATAACATAAACAATACACCAATTGACCATAACGAAGCCTCTGAATGAAACGATACAGAAGTAATAGAATAACCATTGAGAAACATTTTGCTACCTATAAATAGTCGAGGTATTCTGAAGGACTGTAATATTAGACGAAATTTAAATTCGCTAACTCTGTCATTTCTATTACAATTACCATAAAGGAATCCGGGATAGATCTAAACCCTTAAAAGGCTTATATTATAAATTCAACCTTTCGTAAGCATGATGTTCCCTTCCCACCGTAAGTTACCTACATAAAAGTTGGATTTATCCTTAAATGAAAGAACGATCGATACATAGATTGGGGAAAAAACTTCTTTCTGTGGCAAGAAAAAATTGACAAAGGTTTAACCTCATCTCTAGAGCTTGGAAAGATAAATCTGAGAGACACCGTATATAGAACCTGAATACCTTTTTGTACGGTGGATAGGAAACGGTATCCGATAACCTTGTACAGTCAATTCCCCTGCAATATTTAACATTGTGAACATTAGTATAATATACGAAATCAAAACTAATGAAAAACTTTCAACAGAACGATGAATACGGGTAACAGTTGAATCCAAAATCACACTTAAATCATTCTTGGAGTTCGACGTCCTTCCCTTGTCGTGTACTGGCTGAATAGACATCCCAGACCGAGGAAAGGGAGTCTAAGTACTCTTGATGGATACCCTCACATTAACATGGTTCCACCATTAGTGTTGTTACCAAGTTATATTTCTTGTAACACAGAATATATAGTCAAGAATGCTAACATTTAACTTATAAACTATTTAATATTGCCATATGAGTAAGCCGAAGAAATAGTGCAGATGTTTTCTACAAGACTTAAGCTTTATTTAAATGTTAAGTTGAAACCTCTAGGAACCAATTACATGTAAGATTCATAAATCGACAGTAAATACAAAACCATCGTTCGATCCAAGCAATATAAATCAATATCCGTCCACGAAAAATGACCATGTTTAATATAAACACAAGATATAATGTGTCAAAAACCTTCTAATGGACTACTCGAGTACCTCATATCCCACCCTTCAAGAGCATTGGAAAGGAAAGTAATAGACAGGCTTAGAACCACACTTGGGTAGGAACCAGTCGAGGGTTTGGAAAAAACTATGAAATAATGGTTCACTCTGTACAGAGAAATAAAATGATGCAATACTTCATCTTACCACACAAAAATAACTTTCCACTCTTCTAATAAAACGCTTAGTCTCACGACGTTTTAGTATCAGGCCAACATACCCATGGTGAGACTCCTTAAATAATAATGAAATAACAGGTAATGAAAACCTAAGACTTAAAACACATACGAGAGAAACTATACAAGTGTAGAGCACTCCCAAATATAGAACCATAGTTTACAACTACCTCTAGGAGCGGGTTACCCCTAAATATTCTAGGAGTAACAGCAAGGGGCGCTTAACAGAACATTACATACAGAGTTACATAATGCATGACGTTCTCCCTACTACGATTTTTTCCAAAGTCTCGCCCTACCCTTTAGAATTCCATAGTATTAAAAGAATAACTTACCAGAAAGGGTGGTTGCGATGTCTGCTACACTGGACAATGGCCTCCGTTTCGGTTGCTTCCTCTACGAAGTAATAACATGCCGAGCCATCTCAAGGGATTCACAATGACAAGGAAAACTCACTCAACCGTACGAGTAGTTCGTCGATGCTGAGTAAATGTTGATGGTACCACGGTGGTTTGGCCATGTGATGGGGCAGAACTTGACACGATTCGATTGGAGGGAATGACATGAGACACCATCGAAACTTGCACATACCCGGGCCCCATTAATGGTAGTTGTATAAGAGCTTTAACTCGCTCTGAAAGACAAACCTTTCTTCCACCCAAGAAAAATAGTGAAGTTAATGTTGATCCTCAGTGACTCGACTAGTTGGAGTGAGTTTACTCCCAACTGTAACTTGGCAATTAGCTTATCATTCAGATGAAATTCCGTTGAGACAATCACACAGTTAAAGTTCCAAATCAAATGATACTTAGAATTAAATTTCGTTTTCCAAGAGCCTTTTTCCAAGCCCTATTTGGTTCAGTTAAGGGATATGGTCCTGTCCCCGAGCCTTCTTAAAAGGCACATAAATTTTATGTCAAATACAATAGTTATCTTTGCGCACAACATAGGGAACTTGCGATAAGGATAGAAAAGATTATAAAGTCCTAGGACAAACTAATATGTGTATATAACTATATATGTAAATAAGTAGATTCAAAACTAAGGAAACTTCTGAAAGTTTGGTAAACCATCTATGTAACTTTTCCATTTGAGTAAGTTGACTAGTGTAGAGTGGCACCTTGGGATAGACTGAATATAAGATACCTCTTCAAGTTTTATAGGAAGAAAGACTATCTCACCTTAGCAATGATTATGTATGAAATTAGAGATTAATGGTACAAAAAAAAAGGAAAAAAAAAATAAATTATGGTAAAATTGAGGTACATTACATATGGTATCAGAGCCAAGGTTACAACACTCGGACCTTGAAAAGGGACACATTAATTATTAAATTTTTTTTGGCATATATTTCTATTTATGTAAAACTAATAAACCTTTATTTTTACAAACAAAAAACCCTTTCTGTTTTGTGTTAATTATGGCAGCCCAGGATGATGCAGAAATCAAAATCAAGGGAAATCCGATGCAGAGATCTCCTAGAGATCCAAGAAAGAATAGTGATGGAAGCTCACCTATGAAAGTGTTGGAAACAATGAGAAATCTTATTGTTGAGTTGCAAGTTTTCAAAGCTAACAATGAGAAACTGAAGAAAGCAAAACAGGAACATCAAGAGATAAATGAAGTCCCGCTGCATAGTATAATGACAAAGAAAATCCCTAAGGATGATAAAAATGAGGAAGAGGTTAGCAAAAGGGCCTCCAAGAACTATGGACCTGAAGCAGAGAAAGGGGATAGTTCATCTGAAGGTACACCTTCATTTGAAAACAAAACAAAAATAGACAAAAAGAAAAAACAAGTAGATCATCTTAAAGGGGAATTCAAAAAGATCAAACCTGCTACATTTGATGGGGAATCTAGAATAGGTGAAGAAGTTGAAGCATGGTTATTAGATATCAAAAAATATTTCCAAATATATAACTATTCTAGCAATATGAAAGTTAGAATGGCCATTTACAACCTGAAAGGCAAAGCAATATGAAAGGGATTAAAAGAGAAATAGATGGAATGGTCCGACTTCAAGAAGTATTTCAAGAAACAGTACCTATCTGAAAGCTACTATGAAAGGAAAAAGAAAGAATTTTATTAGTTACGACTTGCTCAGATAATGATGGAGGGCCTTATAAACAAATTCTTGGAATTACTAAGGTTTGTACCTTACATCCGGGAGGACAAGGTAAAAATCCAGCGGTTCCTAAGCTCTTTACCACAGTCCTACAAGGAGAGAATTGAGTTTGACAACCCCAAGTCCTTGAGTAAAGTATTCAGGAAAGCACGAATGTTCTACGACCAGTACAAACAACAGGCAAAGTTTCCCAAAGCTTGGAAGGATAAGAAACAGGACCAAATGAACCAGTGGAAGAAGGGATACCAGCCAACTCCTTATCAAAATGCAACAAAGAGATTTCCTAGAAAGGATTTTCACTTGAGCAATCCAAACACACAAGGAGGCAAAAAATCGATAAACTTGGGTACAAAGAAGTTTGTGGACAATCCCCGGGAATCGTTAAAGTGTTGGGAATGTGGAGAACCTCATCTCAGGAGGAACTATCCATGTTTAAGCACAACGAACATAATTGTTGTTGATAATTTGCAGGAAGCTTCAATGATGGGTGATGTAGGAAGAAGCCTGCATCGGATTAATGCAACCATTGATGGTCGGCAAGCTGATCACTAGTCCTCTGTGGTGGAAATCGAAGGTAAAATTAATAACACCCGAATTTCTATTTTAATTGATCCTGGAGCTACGCTAAGTTATATCACTCCTGGAGTAGTAGAATCAAATAAACTTAAGAGGATAAAACATGCAAAATCATGGCTTGTACAATTAGCAACAGGAACTAAAAGGAAAGTGGTTTACTTTATTTCTGATTTTGAATTTAGTTTAGATGGTCAGAACATAAAAACAAACCTGAATATTCTGCCACTAGGATATTATGATATGACTATTGGAATAGATTGGTTGGAGAAAAACAAAGCAGTTTTAGATTGTTACATAAAGACACTTATTTATAAAGATGATTATGACACTACTAGGACAACCCAAGGTATACCAAAACCTATATCAGTTAGATGAGTTACAACAATGCAATTCAAGAAATGCATGAGAAAGGGTTGTTAAGTTTATGCCATTCAAATAACAAATCTGTTAGAAAAAGAAGATAAGCCCAACCTGGAAGAATTTGTTTTCCTACGTCAATTCAGAGACGTGTTTGTTGACGAGATACCTGAATTACCTCCTAAAGAGAAATAGACTTCTCCATAGACCTGCTACCTAGTTCAGACCCTATCTCTAAAGCACCTTACCGAATGAGTTTACCAGAATTGACAGAACTAAAAATACAGTTATAGGAATTGTTGGACAAAGAGTATATCAGGCTAAGTGTTTCACCATGGGGAGTGCCAGTCCTCTTTGTGAAAAAGAAAGACGGTACTCTAAAGCTATGTATCAACTATAGAAAATTGAATAAAATGACTATTAAGAACAAGTACCCCTTAGGATAAATGACTTGTTCGACCAAGTAGGTGGGGCCAAGATCTTTTCAAAGTTTGATTTACGATCTGGTTACCATCAAGTCAGAATAAAAGATGAGGACATAAGCAAAAAAAACTTTCGAACAAGATATGGACACTATGAATTCATAGTCATACCTTTCGGACTCACTAACACCCTGACCACGTTTATGTGCCTAATGAAGAGTATTTTTAGTCAGTATTTAGACAAGTCCGTACTAGTATTTATCGAGAATATTCTGGTCTATTATAAAACAGAGGAAGAACATGAAGAACACTTAAAAATATTTCTGCAAACTTTGAGGAAACACAAACTGTATGCCAAATTTGATAAGTGTGATTTCTATGAAAATAAAATACAGTACCTAGGACATGTAATTTCAGTTGAACGCATTGTAGTAGACCCTGAGAAAATAAAATCCATCATGGAATGGTCGGTACCTAAAGATGTAGAGAATATCTGGTCATTCATGAGAATCACCAGATATTATCGCATATTTATAGAGGGGTTTTCCAAAATAGCCTACCCTATCAGGTCATTACAAAAGAAAGGGACCAAGTTTAATTGGTCATAGAAGTGTCAAGATAGTTTTAACAAGCTGAAGGAATTTTTGACAACTACACCCATCTTGAAGGTAGTAGACCCAGATAAAGACTTTATCGTCCGTGTTGATGTGAGTAAAGAATGACTAGTTGGTGTCCTAACTCAAGAAGGACACGTGATTTGTTATGAGTCCCGGAAATTAAAAGAACATGAGCGAAACCACATCACTCATGACTTGGAATTGGAAGCAATAATACACACCTTAAAAATGTGGCAACACTACATAATGGGCAGAAATTTTTTATTACTGACAGATACTAGCGGAGTCAAATATTTATTTAGTCAGCCAGATCTTAATGCAAGGAAAACAAGATGGCTAGCCTTCTTGACGAATTCAATTTTGAGGTAAGACATATCAAGGGTAAGGAAAATAAGGTAGCAGATGCCCTAAGCAGAAGATTCCATGGGTTATTTGAACTAAATGTTAGTAGAGAAGAAAGTGACCTGGAACACACAACAGGTATTAACGATGAAAATTACACTAAAATAATGGCAGAATTACAAAACAGTACTGCAATCTCAGATAAACCAGATCTGAGTATTGACAAAAATGGACTATTACAATTTAAAAAAAAGAGTTTACCTATTAGATTCAGCAGAATTAAAGATGAAAGTCTTGGATGAAGTGCATAAGAAACCGTATTCTGGTCATCCAGGATACCAAAAAACGATAACAACAATTAGAAAACTATTTTATTTTCCGAATATGAAGGGTGAGACAATAGAATATTTGGTGAGGTGCCAAGATTGTCAGCAATTTAAGGCCGAACACCAGCATCCAGCCGACCTACTACAGCCATTGCTAGTACCAGAATGAAAATGGGAGACCATATCGCTAGACTTTATTACAGGTTTGCCAAAAACTCAGAAACATAATGACTCTATTATGGTTGTAATAGATAAACTCAGTAAGTATGCACACTTTATTCCTATAAAGTCTACTTTTAAAGCTATAAATATTACTGTAATATTTATGAAAGAAATTTTTAGATTGCATGGTATTTTTGAAATGGTGATTTCAGATAGAGAGGTAAAATTTACATCTTCTTTCTGGAAAGAATTATTTGCAGGGATAAATACTAATTTGAGTTTCAGTATGAGCTATCATCCACAAACAGATGAAAAAAATGAAAGAATGAACCAAATCGTAGAGGATATGCTTCGTATGTATGTAGGAACAAAACCAAGCAAGTGGGAGGACTACCTGCACCTGGTAGAATTTGCATATAACAATGGGTATCAAACTTCAGCTAAGCTAAGCCCCTTCGACATATTATATGGAAGAAAGTGTACGACTCCAATTAGCTGGGACAACCCGGTTGACAGACTTATGGTTGGACCGGAGATGCTCCAAGAAATGGAAAGTACACTAAGACAGGTACAACAGAACTTGAAAGTGGCACATGAAAGACATAAAAGTTATGCAGACCAGAAGAGAAGGCACTTGGAGTTTCAAGTGGGAGATCATGTTTACTTAAAAGTCAAAGCTAGAAAGAGTTCACTAAAAATTGGGAACTGTGCCAACTTGGCACCCACGTTTTGTGGGACCTTCAAGATATTAGCTCGAATTGGACCTGTAGCATACCATCTTGCACTTCCAGCTAATCTAAAAATTCATAACGTATTTCATGTTTTCTTATTGAAAAATTATGTTCATGATCCTACTCACATGATTGATTGGAACTTGGTGYAGGTGGAACTAGAAGGMAAGTTCTAGGTGGAACCCCTRCGCATTCTGGACCGGAGAGAAATAACACYTCGGAATAGAGTCATCGCTCAAGTAAAGGTGCAATGGAAGCACTTTATTCCTGAGGAGGCCACTTGGGAGTTGGAGGGAGATTTGTGGAAATATYATCCAGTCTTCTTCCAAGAAAAGAAYGAACACTGAGGACAGTGTTTTATTGAAGGGGGAAAGGATGTGACATCCCCAAAAATAAATTATTTTTGAATTTAGCAAATTGTTAGGAAATTACTCTATTTTTGGTAAATTCAAATTTGGAAAAATTTTCCATTTATGGCAATTCCGAATTCCAAATTTGATAAATTGTAATTAATTATTATGACTGTTGGGAAGAGATCTGATTTGACCCAACTAACTATTTGACTATGACATTTGTAAGAAAACATAATATTGTTTTAATTATTACAGGAGGACAAATGGAACAACCATGTTAAATTCAGCTGACCATGACTCCATGAGTGGGGAACATGTTGGAACTACCTATGGGTTGATTGTTACAAGTGGAAATTTAGAGATTTGGCCATTGGTAGCCCCTGAAAATCAGGAATTTAGAAATATGCAAAAATTCCCAGGGGGGGAAAAGACCTAGGAAAAAAGATTGTTATGAAAAAGGGCATATGTGAGGAGGTGAGATGCTGCCGAGTATGCTGGGGAAAAAGAACTACTGATTGCTTGCTATTATGAGAACTATTTTCTGAGTGTGAGGCAAGGAGAATACTACCGAAAAGAAGACATTTCTGAAGAGGAAATCATGAAAGATAGTTTTAACAAGATGAAGGAATTTTTGACAACTGCACCCATCTTGAAGGTAGTAGACCCAGATAAAGACTTTATCGTCTGTGTTGATGTGAGTAAAGAATGACTAGTTGGTGTCCTAACTCAAGAAGGACACGTGATTTGTTATGAGTCCCGGAAATTAAAAGAACATGAGCGAAACTACGTCACTCATGACTTGGAATTGGAAGCAATAATACACACCTTAAAAATGTGGCAACACTACATAATGGGCATAATTTTTTTATTACTGACAGATAATAGCGGAGTCAAATATTTGTTTAGTCAGCCAGATCTTAATGCAAGGAAAACAAGATGGCTAGCCTTCTTGAGCGAATTCAATTTTGAGGTAAGACATATCAAGGGTAAGGAAAATAAGGTAGCAGATGCCCTAAGCAGAAGATTCCATGGGTTATTTGAGCTAAATGTTAGTAGAGAAGAAAATGACTTGGAACAGACAACAGGTATTAACGATGAAAATTACACTAAAATAATGGAAGAATTACAAAACAGTACTGCAATCTCAGATAAACCAGATCTGAGTATTGACAAAAATGGACTATTACAATTTAAGAAAAAGAGTTTACCTATTAGATTCAACAGAATTAAAGATGAAAGTCTTGGATGAAGGGCATAAGAAACCGTATTCTGGTCATCCAGGATACCAAAAAATGATAACAACAATTAGAAAACTATTTTATTGGCCGAATATGAAGGGTGAGACAATAGAATATTTGGCGAGGTGCCAAGATTGTCAGCAATTTAAGACCGAACACCAGCATCCAGTCGACCTACTACAGCCATTGCTAGTACCAGAATGAAAATGGGAGACCATATCACTAGACTTTATTACAGGTTTGCCAAAAACTCAGAAACATAATGACTCTATTATGGTTGTAATCGATAAACTCAGTAAGTCTGCACACTTTATTCCTATAAAGTCTACTTTTAAAGCTATAAATATCACTCAAATATTTATGAAAGAAATTTTTAGACTGCATGGTATTTTTTAAATGGTGATTTCAGATAGAGACGTAAATTTTACATCTTCTTCTGGAAAGAATTATTTGCAGGGATAAATACTAATTTGAGTTTCAGTATGATCTATCATCCACAAACAGATGGAAAAAGTGAAAGAATGAACCAAATCGTAGAGGATATGCTTCGTATGTATGTAAGAACAAAACCAAGCAAGTGGGAGGACTACCTGCACCTGGTAGAATTTGCATATAACAATGGGTATCAAACTTCAGCTAAGCTAAGCACCTTCGACGTATTATATGGAAGAAAGTGTACGACTCCAATTAGCTGGGACAACCCGGTTGACAGACTTATGGTTGGACCGGAGATGCTCCAAGAAATGGAAAGTACAATAAGACAGGTACAACAGAACTTGAAAGTGGCACATGAAAGATATAAAAGTTATGCAGACCAGAAGAGAAGGCACTTGGAGTTTCAAGTGGGAGATCATGTTTACTTAAAAGTCAAAGCTCGAAAGAGTTCACTAAAAATTGGGAACTGTGCCAACTTGGCACCCACGTTTTGTGGGACCTTCAAGATATTAGCTCGAATTGGACCTGTAGCATACCAGCTTGCACTTCCAGCTAATCTAAAAATTCATAACGTATTTCATGTTTTCTTATTGAAAAATTATGTTCATGATCCTACTCACATGATTGATTGGAACTTGGTGCAGGTGGAACTAGAAGGAAAGTTCTAGGTGGAACCCCTACGCATTCTGGACCGGAGAGAAATAACACCTCGGAATAGAGTCATCGCTCAAGTAAAGGTGCAATGGAAGCACTTTATTCCTGAGGAGGCCACTTGGGAGTTGGAGGGAGATTTGTGGAAATATTATCCAGTCTTCTTCCAAGAAAAGAACGAACACTGAGGACAGTGTTTTATTGAAGGGGGAAAGGATGTGACATCCCCAAAAATAAATTATTTTTGAATTTAGCAAATTGTTAGGAAATTACTCTATTTTTGGTAAATTCAAATT
>SNQJ01S0132717.1:10866-25751 GCA_010110895.2 Picea sitchensis | reverse complement strand
TATTTTTTCACTGACATCAATCAAAAGAAGCATTTTATAGGGAGAATTGGATGTTGAAACTTCATGGTAGTGAGACTTTGAATAACATTCAATTTATGGGTCTTTCATTCCTATGGAGGAGATGTAGGAAAACTTTATGAAGTATTAGAAATGGACATGGTCTACTACAAGACCTGCTTGTACACTCCCGAAGAGGGCTATCATAACTGTTGTTGATACCTTCTAGTTTGAAATTTCTCCTTTACTGTTATCATATTGTTATTCATATACATGTAGTTGCAAATTGGGTTTGCATCCTATAGTAAAAGGCTGAAACTTTAGCATAGGAATGATGTGATATGCAACATCATAGTCTATAAAAAATTTCATGCTTTTATCTTTCAACTCTTCTCTTTCCATTGGACACGAATCTTTCATGATAGATATAAGGCACACTCAAAAAAAAATTCAGGGACATAAAGCTCAAACTATTTGACATATATTTTATGAGTCAATAAAGCTAAAAAAATGTGTACTTTGTAGCCTTGGACTAGAATTGGAATTTTTTTTGCAATTTGTTCATTTTCAGGGGTGAAGTTAGTGGCCAACCTATAGCATGAACATGATCGAGTTGAAGTGGAGCAGAGACTACAGACCTGAACTATAATAGGTCATAAAATATTGTTGAAGAAAGATCTCCAAGCCAGCATGATTCTTCAAACTTTTGCATGCTTGTTGTTATAGTCCTTTTTCCAGCCTAGGCTTTCCTCATGGGAGGGTACATACATCAAAGTTTTGAATAAGTCTACCTGCCACCCACAACCCTCCTTGGCTTAGCACTCCTTCAACTGAACTTCTTAAGATGTGGGTCTCATAAATATGTGTGCTTCTACAAAAGGGGGAGTGTTGCTTCTATTTAGCTATAACTCCTCCTTAAAACCCTATATAGCTTCCCCTTACCTCCATTTATGCTAGGGAATTTCACCTATTTAGCCCTTTAAACCTGCTAGAGATACCCCTTTTATCAAATCTACCAGGATTACATGTTATCAGTTGTGATTGATGGGTTTACTCAGGCATTATTTATCAAAATCTGTTAGAATATGTTGTCAAGGGATATCCAAAAATTTACCTCAGCGCCAATATAGATAACTTCCCTCAATATGCTATGGATTGTTACAAATTACCCACTCAATATTTCTACATGTAGATATGAATTTTGAAGTGACAGAGGCTATAAATATTCCAGTTATTATTTCCAAAATGTGGTGAATTTACAAGCTACCTCTGACACTGCTATGACAGAAGTAAAGAATAATAGGGCTGATCTCAAATTTGATGTTTCTTGTCTCACCTAATGCACTGATGAAATCCCTATTCTTATGTCATCTTTTCACCATAAATATACAAGTCTTCTTTGTTGGGTAGATAATTGAGGTCACTCATTATGTCATTGGATGCAAGTTGGAAAAGTATTTAAACAAATGCATCGTGCCCCCCACTTTTTTTTAGAGTTTGTCCTATAAAGAGCTATGAATGTCTCACAGTGATATGATTTCTATCCACGCCTTTTTTGATTCCAAACAGTCACAACAATTGGAGTTTTTTCTACTAGAATGTATGGTAGTGAACAGATCTAACAATATGCTGGGTTTTACTGCTCAAAACCGCATGGCATAACCTCTAGTATAAAGAACGTTTGAGTGCAAACTAGATCATTCATCAAGCCTGCAATAAGGAGCTGAAGCTTAGTCATAACCAACCTGAGTGTATGAATCTGCTACAGGTAACAGTCAAGATAAAATTGACACATGGATGATGCCTTAGANATTGACGAAGGAAGGGAGGATTGTCGGAAGTCACTGTGGGTAAAGACCTCCCGAGGGAGTTGGAAGAGTGCCGACTCTTCGGGCCGTGGAGAAAAAAGAAGGTCCTGGTGGAGCGACCGTGCTGCCGAGGGCAGGTTGCGTCACTTTTTAACTCTTTTTACCTTTTCACTAAGTCAACTTAAAAATATAACATTAGTTTGGTTGACCTTTCCCCTTTGTGTGAGACTATGGTCTAGTGGGGATGCCTAGACCACTAAGTCTTCCCAAACCTCTTCATCAAGAGGTGGGGGACATTACAAAGAAATTGTTTTTTCCTGGGGAAAAAAATATCTTTTAAATGGTCTATGTTATGAGTTTTTTTTTCTCGTTTTAAAAATTATTTTCTTATTGTAATTGTTTTTTCTATAGGTAAATTATTCAAATAGAAATGCCTCCAAAAAATAAAAGTCAATCAACTATGGAAAAAATTTATGAATATTCTACAATGTCAAAAATTGTTAATGTTAAAGATATTTCATATCTATCTAATTTGACTGATGAAACTGTTGAACAATTTGTCGATGATTTAGACAAGAAAGGAAAAGTTAGTGGAACTAGTAGTATGAGGAGAAGGAAGACCTCCTCAAAACTTGAATTTTGAGAAGAGTGGAAGATAAAATATCATTGGGTGTATAGTATCAATGTTGTAGATGGAAAGTCTCATATGATGTGCAAATTTTGTGAGAAATACAAGGCTCAAGCTCCATGAGGTATTGGAAAAATGGATGTAATACAATTCAATATGATGTTGTGACAACTCATTCAAAATATCATATTCATTAAACATCAATTTAGAAAAATGTGTATGAAACTGTAAGTTTGGCAAAGCCCATTCTAGAACACATAGTGACTATAAACGAGACCAATAAGGAAAGGGTGATAACCACCATGAAGTTGGCATATTTTATTGCATAGAAGGATATTACAATTGCTACTTATTGTTGGAATAATGTAATTGCTCCTGTTGAGCTAGCTAGTTGAATTAGTTGAATTATTTGTTGTTTGTGCATCCTGAGGTTAACATGGTCAAATAGCAGTTAGATCTTCACATTGCAACTAGACAATTATTTGTGGTTAGATCTAGTTGTTTATAGAGAGATCTTCTTCAATGTATTTAATATCATTTCATGAAGTAATGAAAGGTGTGTGGAAGAAAGAAAGGAGTCAATAGTTTAGAATTATTTGGTTGTAACAATAGCGAGAGTGTCCTTGTGTTTAATCTTATATTTTGTAGAAAATTGTTTTATGTGAGTATTTCCCCTGCCTCCTTTTTTTAGTTTGGTATTAGAGCAAGGTTGGATCTATCCTTCCCCAATCAAATGAAGGGATCTTGCATGAATCGGTGTTGAGAGGAGCGTATAGCAAGGTACCAACAGAAAATAAAAAACAAACCCTAGGGTTAGGGTTTGAGTGGTGATAAGTGCTATTATTTATTTATTTCTTTGTTTTATTGCTTGTCCAAGTTTCTAGATAAGAAGTCATCCATAGGTAAGCCTATTAGTTTAAAGAAGAGGTGTGGAAGAATTTAGACATAGAAACTCAATTTTTGAGAAAGTCAATTCATAGAACAACATTGTCTTAGTGGAAGATGGATTCTAATTGTCGTGGTGTTATTTCAATCAACACTTGTTCGACTGTTAAGGGATTCGAATATGTCCCCAAAAATTCATTCATTGTAGACAGTGATAAGGAGAATGAGGAGTGGATCAATTCCATATGCTGCTCCATCATACAACATTCCAGGTCAGTTCCAAAGAAGGAGATCATTTGATTCATTGTAAAATTGTTGCAATCAGGTTTTCCCTTTTGGAGTTTGTGATAGAACGCCTAAAATCAATTGACAATTGCATTTTTGGGGATAAAATTATAATAAATTTATGCTATCTCCAACTGGGGTATTATGGATTCTAGTAGCAAAGAATTTTAGATTTACAAAGCCTTTGGTCTAAGCAATAAGAAATGTTTAAATTCTGTAAATTTAAATTTGGTGATCAAGGTTGATAGAGTTTCATAAAAAAAAAGGGAACGATATCTACAAGTAGTCTAGGATAGCCTCAGGGACCCATTTTGACAGGTAAAAATTATGAAGTTTGGTCAATCAAGATGAAAACATTGGTTCACGCTCAGGATTGTTGGGATGTAATTGTAAATGGGTTCATAGAAGTAGATCTAGCAACCATACAAACTATGAAAAATGATCAAAGAGCTCAATTAATTGAAAATAGAGAGAAGGATTCAAAGGCATTATGGCTTATTAAGCAAGGATTAGAAGACCCAAATTTTCCAAAAGATGCAGAAGCAAATTATGTCAAGCAAGCATGGGACACTTTAGAGATTGCCTATCAAGGCACAAACAAAGTAAAAACAACAAAGTTGCAAACTCTTAGGAGAAGTTTTAAGAATTTTAAGATGAAGGATTTTGAGTCTATTGAACAATTTATGACTCAGATGATGAAGGTAGTAAATCAATTAAGAACACATGGTTAAGATATAATAGACTAAGCACAGTATGACACATTATATTTCAAAATTTTGGGTCCTTCTTCATCTATTATCTTCAGAACTTATCGAATACAATCTCAAGGATACAACTTGGTACTCTGTTCTAGACTTCTGACTCTAGAGTCATGTCGCAGAGCTCTGGTTTCCCAGAACCAAAATACAGATTACATGTACAATAATTTCTTAACAACAAAAAAACTCAACATATCAAGAACAAGAACCGAGAGCTGATAGACAGAACCTAAGAACAACATGATCAGGATTTAGGAGCAGAACAAACTAATTAACAGAATGAATATCATAAACATAAAGATGGGAAGAATAACACACATATCCAGTGAATAATATCTTCTATTAAATAATGAAATAGGCTGAAACTATAAAATTACAGAATTGAAACTTGCTCGAATGGTGGTAGCTATCTTTGAGAAGAGATGTGGCTGCTACACGCATCCGTCTGAGAGGAATGGATTACAATGAGGCTCCACAAGCCCTTTTCATATTATTCATGAATTCCAAAACGCTATACATCCAAAAACCTAAACCTAGAAGGTGAAACACCAAAAGTCATGTGGGCCCTATGGGTAAGTTGGTGTAATTTGGTACCTCAAATTCCTAGTGTCGTAACTTTTGCATAGGACCTCCGTTTTAGGCGCGTGATAGCCCGTTAGAAAGGTATTTTAGAGATCTACACATTCTTACATCACAATCTAACTTCAACTACACTCTGATTGTGGTGAGTAAAAAAAACAATGTTTAGGGCCCCAAAACAGCCTTGGAAGTACAACAAGATGTGCTGACATGGAAACATACAAAATTAGCCAGTTGGATTAGGCCAGAGGCCACACGTTTCCACCTGGAGAATGTGTGAGGCTTCATACAACCCCAAAAGTGTATAACTCACAATTATAAATCATTACAGAAGGACGTGCTAAATAAAAAATGGACATGAGAAGCCGGTTGGAATAGGTGGTTGGCCACCAATATCCACCTAGATCAATCCTTCCCCCTTATGAAGCAATGGTATCCATTACGTTGAGTTCCCCCATTAGGTGAGGAAACTTCGGCTAGATTTGGCCCCGGGTGAGCTACTTGCCTTGGTGTAGGAGTTGCCCTGCCTTGACAACCTGATAAAGCTGGATCCATTGCTGGCGAGTGCCCTTGGCCTGTGTGTCCACTATATGATCGGTGGATTCTTTTTCCATGCAGTGAGGGTTGAGCTCTGTTGGTGTCATCTATTCGACGATCTCAGAGGTGTCCAATAACGGTGGAAAATATGGCCAAAGGAGATCCACATTGAATACTGTATGCATACCAAGGAAGGGTGGAGTGTTGAGCTCAAAAGAATTACTACCCACATCCTTGGTGATAGTGTAAGGCCCATAACAAAGTGGGCAAAGCTTCCGATGGGGCTCGGTGAGACGCTCCTTCTACAAATGTAACCAGTCTTTATCACCAACCTGAAACTGGTGTGGTACCCTGTGTTGATAATAGCACAGCTTGTACTTAGCATTAGATTTATACAAAATATCCTAGACATGTTGGCAGATGTGTTGAATCCGCTCAATGAATCCGGTGGCTTTATCGATCATAGATTGATCACGAGAAGAGTCTGTCTATGCGATGGCAAGAGGAAGCGCAACATCAATGGGTCCGAAGGGTTGGAATCCCAAACCCACCTGAAATGTGCTATGGCCAGTGGAACTATGGAGAGCCATGTTGTAACTGTGTTGGACATATGGGAGACTCTCATCCCATGTGTGAGGATGATTAGAATTGTACATGCGTGGGATGTACACAATCATCCGATTGATGACCTCGGTTTGGCCATCAATTTTGGGGTGGAAAGCAGTGGATTTTGTGAGCTTGGTGTCCAATAACGACCAAAGACTCGACCAAAATATGCTGAGGAACCTGCTGTCTCGGTCATAGACGATGTTTTGTGGGATCCCAAAGTGGACCCAAACTCGTTCGAAGAAGATCTTGGCAGTATCTGCCACTATGACATTCTTCTTATTGGCTGTGAGGATGGCCACCTTCGAAACTCGATCAACGAACACAAACATGCAGTCATTTCCATGGTTGGTAGATGACAAACCAGACATGTAATCCATGGAGATGGATTCCCACGACTTCTTGGGAATACAAAGAGGGGTGTATAAGCCTTGCTTCTTGATAGTTGGCTTGGAAATGGCACAGGAAGTGAAATATTTGATATATTTGTTGATGTTCTGTCAGAGTTTTGGCCAATAAAAATGTTTCTGAAGAATGACCACAGTTTTCTCTACGCCAATATGTCCTGCCACCCAACTATAGTGGGATTCCCAAATCAACTTTGCATGCTCACTTGTAGGAACAAAGATATGGCACATGTGGCATAAGAGTCTATCCTGAATGTGAAAATCAGCGACAGTGGCGCCTGTACCCGAGAGTTGATATGTGGTGGAAAATTTTGGATCTTGCTGGTAAAGTTGGGGCCACTCTGTTGTTTCATGTCCACAGGAATGGAGCACAGTGGTGAGTGTAGCCATAGGAGGCTGACTGAGGAAGTCAACAACACGATTGGAGATACCTGTCTTATACTTGATGTTGAGATGGAACTACTGCAGGTAAGTGGACCACTACTGATGGCGATCATTCTGCAATTTCCCCTGTGTCTGTATGAACTGTAGAGTCTTGTGATCAGTGTGTATGATCATCTCTTTCCCTAGAATGTAATGTTTCCATTGACGAAAGGCTTGTACAATGGAATACATTTCCTTGTCATAGGTAGGGTATTTCCGGACAACATCAGAGAGTGTATGTTGGTCACTCTTCCTCTATTCTACTCTAATCTTCTTATTGACCCAGGGTTCATGTCTTTGAGGTTTCCAACAAAGCCTCTAAAACTATCGGCCCTCCTGGTAAACCAGAAGGAAACATAGCGCACAGAGTGCACTATGCAGTCTCACCCGAGATAACTTTAATGGGTGGATGTAAGACTGAGGTCTTTACAGCCTAGGATTAAGTATGAGATATGAGCACTAACCAGTGAGTCACCTATTATCACTTATAAATGCAATCTACTGTTATTCATGACTATGCAGTAAATCTAAAAGCTCATTCCCTTAATATCGCAACAACATTTAAACAAGCAATATGATAACTCATTCATTCAACATAATAATAATTGTTGAAGATAGGAAAGAGATGCATTCATTCATCACACAACATAGATATTATCGTGTTTCACCCCCTCCTAGGCTATGTCCATAAAGATTTAGCTCTTGGATCTTTTATTATGGTAGTTATGCATCTATAGCGTCACATGCTTACAATTCTTCTCAGTCGGGTAAGATGTATGTGAGGCGAACTAGATCACACTAGGATCCTTAGCCTGTGATCTAATCCTCAGGATCTACCCTCCTTCCCCTTCTCCTCAGCTCAACAACTTATACAAAATAGATCATACAGCAAAACCCTACATATCGCATCGACTTATGCGTACTACTATCTTAGCAACAATAACAATCATCCAGACAATACAAAAACCAACTCTCTATGATACCTACGTATCTATATTTATACATTTAAGGCTCTTCATCTATTTACATGATCCAGGAAGCTCCCCAGGCTCAAAAAATGCTCAAAAATCAAAGTTCTCAGAATTGAATGAAACCAATTCCATTACGTCCATCTCGTTCTCCTGATTCTGGCCATATATTTACTTTCTCAAATGGACGATGTATGCGAGAGTTGTCGTACTCTGATCGTTTTCCCAAATAGGAAAAATGTCAACGGGTCCAGTCAAATGATGACATCAGCATGACATCAGCAGTGCTGACATGGCAGTGTGAAAAGTGGCAGTAGGCAGTGTGACAAGTGGCAGCAGTTCACTGGGCAGATGTGGATGGCAGATCCACTCAGAGCTTGACATGTGGCACTTTACTGGCAAATGAAGAACTGCCACATGGCCCAGTCATGGGCTACCACGTGGCACCATGGTATTGGTTAAGGGTCGAGTGGAAAGTGTTAAAAATGTTAGGGGGTCCATGGGTTTTGAACCCAAGACCACCCACCAAGCCAAGCACCTTAAGAAGAGCACTAACACCAATGCGCCCCATATGCCTCTTGTTAAAATATATGCATTTAAATTTATTTAAAGTGTAGTATATTACTATGTGGGAGAAAAAGGGCTTAGGGTTTCCTCGTCCGAGCCTTGAAAACTATAAGAACCGGGCTTTTTGAAACTTGGAGGAGACTTTTTGATGCAGGGTTTTGAAGGAGTAGTTTGTAATTTTTTGGTCTTTTCTCATGTTTTGAGAGGCGTTTTTCTCATGTTGTTGAGAGGGTTTTCATGGTGCATCCATGAATTTGAGCAAGGAGGTCTTTCATACCAGACATGAAGCGTGTAATGTAACAACAAAGAGCATTGCAAGAGAACTTTGAGCATTTTAAAGAGCAATAAAGAGGTCCTCCACTTGGAAGTAGGCTCGGAGACGTAGCCAACGATTGGTGAACTTCGTTATCAAACTCTTGTCTCTATTTCTCTTTCTATTTTGTTGTTCTATTCTCTTCATTTCCAACATCAATATTAATGGCTGATCTCTTTATACATTAATAAGCATCAAGTAAAAGTCACGTTTGATATTCCGCAAACAAGATAACAAGTTTATGTATTTCACATTCTTAACGATCCGATGCAAAAAGTACATTAAACTAACTTGTGATTTATGAGTAATACCTTCGTTTTTGGATCATTACAATACCTTACAAAAACCCTAACCCTGCTATCGTTCGGTCTTTCTTCCCTGCATGCATGATGTACTTCCTTCCAGCTGTTGCCTTCCTTGCATGCGCGCGTGTTGTGCTTCCTTCCAGCTGTCGGCTTTCTCTTGCACGCTTTCTTTCCCAAAACTGCTCTTCCAACTGTCATTTTCCATGTGCACACTTTCTTTCCCGACAATCATCTTTATTTCCACTTTCTCCTACTGCCAACAGGCCCCCAACACTGACATGTGGCTCGTCCTGAGCCACCTAATTCTTTGAGCTTCCTCGATCTCCTTGGTGACCATCAAGAGATTTTCCTTTAACTCTGTTGCTTGTGTCTGTGCCTGCACTGTCTTCTCTTTGATTGTCTCTACTACCTGGACTGCAACTTCGTTGCTGATCAATACTGCACATTCTACCTGGGTCTGTGCTATCTGTGTCTTGTCTTCCTCTACCTATGCTAGGACTTCTACTATCCTCTCCTGCAATGGTTCCGTTTGAGCATGACACTCTTGTTTATGGGTTTGTGTAGAGATTAGCTCTTCCTCCAATCTCTTAATATCCTACGTCCCTTTGACTCATTCTAGGATTGGTATTATCTTTTGCCTCTGCTTGAGTTCTTGGATCGCTACGCTGATCCTTTCTTCTTCCATGTCCCATTTATGGACTTGTTGATCCTCCTCCAACTTGGTCCAAAGCTATGCTACTTTATCAAACAAATCAGCTGCCGTGCTGACCTGTTTCTCTATCTCCTACAACTGCGTTGTTGCTTCCTGCTTCCTTTTCTCCTTCACTGCTAGTGGAGTAGTTGGCATGCATTGTTATCGGAGATTCTCGATCTCCTTCTGGTATTGATCAATTGTCTGCATAATACGGTCAATCTTTTCTGTTGCTGTGATTGCCTCACTCTGCGCGGCCTGTGGAATCTTCTCATAAGTTCTTGCCACTTTCTACTCCAATCCTTTCATGTGCTCCCTTTCCTCCTGGGTCTCAGATTTAGCCTTCTCATAGACTAGTTCTAGCGTGTTTGGTTACTCTGCTTTAATAAAAAGGGAGTTTATGGAAAAGATGACACGAAAAAGAAAATCTCTAATACTCGGTGCGATAGCAGGAAATTTGACATGAACCCTAGATTTTATTAAGAATGCCTCAGAAGTGTAGGGATAATACACAAGATTATAAGGCACATAAGGCCAAAACTCCGCACATTTGCCTCTGACCTTCACCTTCTTCAGCACTTTGTTTGCATCCACGCTTCCAGTTACTATCAACTTCTGCTGATTTCTATTCACGTCCAGCGATCTCACTCCTGCACATGATATTCATTAATTGATCCTAATTATATACCTCCATTCTCATCTCTTACAACAATTCAACAGGTAGTTTAACGCAGGAAATGTGTAAAATGAAGTCACAGAGCGAAGAACCTTCACAGCAGCGATGCTCATCTTACCAGGAGTACAAGCTTAAGCAGGTCCAATCCCTAGTCATGTTGCCATTTTTGCTACCTTTGCTTTCCTGGAGCAAAGGGTAGGCTCTCTGATATTCCACAATCGCCATCAACAAATGACAGAATCTAAACTCAGGCCACAGAATGGGTGTCACATACAACGACGAGAAGGAAGATTGCCACAACAGAAAGTTACTCAACCTTGTCTCCCCAGATGTCCTGATGAACAGGTTGGGTTCCGGACAGTTTGCCGTGTATAGATGACGCTCAATCTCCTCTGTTGTAACTGATGATTCGAGATCATGAATTTCTTCATAGGCTTCGCCCTCGTCATGGTGGTGATGAAAACAATTGTTAGAGAATTGGTATTTTTCAGACATTACTGCCAACAATATGCTTCTTTGCCACGGATTGTTTGAGATTTGAATTGAGGAATCAATGGGAATTGTTGGCCGCCCATTTGCATATTCAAATTCGAATGTGGTTTTTGGGCACGCTTTTCCATCCACCTATTTACCGTACGCTCGAAATTCAATCCCTAAGAAAACGAGACAACCTACGAGCAAGGCTGATGGCTGGGTCTCTGGGCAGTGCAATCGCCAGTACGTCGGAGGTGGGGTGGAGGTCTTGACGGACGGGAAGATTACCACGGAAGGCTTGATGAAAAGTAGTGGTCGAAAAAGGTTCATTTCGTTTGGATTTTAGCCTACGCCGATATGAAACAAGTACAACATATCTCATTAACTTGGAAATGGATGTGGTTGGGATGAAAGGTGTCATATGGAGAACAACCAAGACCAAGGAATGCACGCAGAGGTGGCTTGAAGGACCAACAAACTAACCCTAAATCCCGACCCTTAGATATCAAGGAAGAGATCTAGATCGTCCGTCGTAGGACGCTTTTCGAAGAGCCCTCCAGGAAAACACTCTGATAGAGGAGTTATGAGGTGTCATAATGGTCATTGATCCATCAGAGTAGAAGGATCCCTAATAATGGATCCTAGTCGTCTGTCACAAGGGGTTATTCATAGTGGATCACAGGGATACACCCTAAGGACGAACTTCAAGGAGAAGATTTGACCGTTGGTGCGTCAGGACAGAGGGACTCCAAGGAGGAGATCTATCTGTTGATCATTTAAGGGTGGGGTTGTTTCAAAGAAAAATCATGGCCACCCATCGCAATAAACCTCTGTATTGGGTCAAGGTGTTACCCTCCAGGGGAGAGGCTATGAGATGAAATGTTGGTTGTCGATCGAGAAGGACTGAAAACATTTCGAAACCTGATTCTGACCATTCATCACAAGGCCCATTTTGGGGTGGAATATGGACATGAACTCTGGAAGGGATGCTTCGAGATAGGACTCCGACCATTGATCTACCAAAGTACAAAGGACCCCTCAAAAGATCTGGACTGTCCATCCTTAGATGGAAACTTGTGCAGTTAATGGGAAATGTACTATGTGTCACAAGGAAAGGAGGCCACGTGTCGCAGGGATATGATACGGCCAAGAAAATATCGATCCAAACCTAGTTGTCCATTGCCAATGGTAACGTTGAATCGAGCCAAATGTCGAGCCAGATAGAAAGAATTCGACTACTCGACGCTCAACTGCATATGATTTACGGACACACATTAAAATGAGGTACAAGACGTACATGCGGTGGGATGTGAACCAACATTATAGGCCAACATGAAAAGAACGACGACAGGGAAAAAATATCTCGATGTGGGTAAATCTGAACCTCAGAAAATGTCCAACCGGAAAGAAATATTGGCCATAATCATTTCAAAATCGGTATTAATACTATCTAGTTTGGCTGAGAGTGTAACCTTTAATAAGAAAGTTGTCAGTGACCTCTGAGCAAGAATAACATGAAGTGCCAAAATCTAATTTAACTTGACTTGTCATTCTCAAAGTTCTCATGTACGGATCAAAATTTAACACGTTTACGTTTACATCCAGTAGTCTAAACGTTTTACTTTTGGTTGTTTTTTGGCAACTTTTTTCTTTTGATTTTGCTTGAAATTCGGTGATGAATGGTTGATCTGCAGATTTGAGTGGCTAATTTTGTATAATCGAAATACCTCAAGGGTTTTTCAAAAGGCTGAATCCATTTATGCATTCAGAAATGAAATTTAAAAAACAGAAAATAGTAATTTTGTGCAAATTTACATTGCCAACCTAAACATTTAATCAAATAAAAAGTAAAATGTTTAACAACCATCCTTTTACATTCTCTTTTTGTTTTTAAATCACACTTAAAATCATTCACCTTGCACAATAGTTTTCCACAGAACGACATCCGCATTTCCAAAGAAATAAATTAAATAACGAATGCTCAACTAGACTAGCCCGGTTTTACAATGCAGAATTTCTCCAACTTTCAAATTAAATAACGAATGCTCAACGGGACTAGAGCACTTTTATGACTTAGAGTTCTTTTGTTTGAGCTAAGTCTACCTGATGTGCCATATCTCGAACTTTACTTCCCATTCCTGAGACCTAATTAATTCTCACCTTACATTTAGGTTTCTATCCTTAATTCAAGCCCTTTCCAACTAGTAAGCTAAGGGACTCCAAATGGAGTTCCCATGCATGGTTGATATCCAGACGTTCCCTTTATTACAAATCAAGATACACACCAAAAAACTAATTTTCATTACCTATAATCACAATATAAATACAATTACAAGTAGCTTAAGATAGATAGCTATCTTAAGTACACAATCCAGATAGTTGAGATAATATTTCAACTTTCTTAAACAAATTCAAATCCAAACCAATTCTATTGTAAGCATTATTCCAACACCCTCCCATAATACTTACATTACAAATGTCATATCATAATTACAATACTCAAATTTCAACATAGATATTTGTCTTGATATGGTCTTCATCAACACTCTTATCCACTTTGAAATCTTCCGGTATAAGCTCATTCTTCTGCATAACTTCGAGCTTCCCTTTCAACTCATTTAAGACAACAACACTTCTGACCATCATTGACGAATTTGTAGAATTGACGCTTCTTGACTACCCCAAAGTATAGCCTCGACACTAAATTATCCTATGGATACACTACCATCTGTGAAATTCCCCTCAAACAAAAACTTTCGACAGTTATATAGGACAATGATCTCATTACTCGATATTTTCAGCAGTTAATCATACAGCTGGCCTTCCTTAAACACATCTACAACAATATACACACGGATAACCTGTAACTGACAATCTTGAAGCACCGAAGTACAACAAGTCCCACCAGCATCTGACATAATGTATACATAATCAATTAATGATTTGTTCTCTCGATATTGAAGAACGTTGAGAACCACTAATTGTAATTATGCTACTCTATTCAATTAATTTGTTCTGCATCATAATAATTTTTTAAAAACCAAAATAAATATAAAATATATAACTCATGTCACACTATATGTAACACTACAACAAATCTACCAAACCAACTCGGAACACTGCAATTGCGTTGCCAAAGATAAAGTCCACGAAGACTTGATCTCTTGCTATAAGGATAATTATTTGCAAACTATCCAGTGCAGCGGGAATCAAAACATATGAGGTCTTATGAGATGGATACGTTCAACACCTTTACTTGAAGATATGATTCCTCATTGGCAAACGCGACATTCATCTCGCTCAACAAGTCATCTGTGTGAGAGTTGAAGTTTATNCCAGTGCTTAGATCTTGTGATCTGTTGGCAATGATACCCTTTGGAAGATCCTTCAATAATGGTCGTGCGAATTTCACACAGATGGCTAACATTTTTTTCTTTCACCCAGGGAGTGCCTCTCTCTAGGCACAAAAGAAATAAAACACACGTAAATACACTCTTTCATATTTACAAAAAATCAACATCACAACTTTCACAATATTACAAATCAAGATACACACCAGAAACTATTTTTCATTTCTTATAATCACAATATAAATACAATTAAAAGTAGATTAAGATAGAAAGCTATCTTAAATACACAATCTAAAAAATTGAGATAATAGCTCAACTCTCCGTAACAAACTCAAATCCAAACCAATTCTATTGTAAGAATTATTCCAACACCCTTCTCATCTAGTAAGATCAGATGGCTTGGATGGTTCTAACGCCAACCGGGTGGATGCTCCTGCACCAGAATTTTCGTTATTATTTTGTTTACAAGCAGTGCAATGAATGCAATAGACAATGTTATTATTTAAACGATTGGAAGTTAATATAACCGGAGGATAATTGAAAAATATTTTTATTTGGCCCGTTGTAGATTGTAACGTTTGTTACGTGGTTAGCATTTAACTTGATTAAAACATTAAAAAATAAAAGA
>SNQJ01S0132715.1:15032-27786 GCA_010110895.2 Picea sitchensis | reverse complement strand
TCATAGAAGAAGAATTGCATCAAAAACTCATGATGTGAGTGATGAAGAACATTGAGTTAAGAATCTATAGAGGATGTTGAGGAAATGGAATCTCCAAAAGGGAGAATTATTAAATCCTTGACAAATTGGAGGGGAAAGTCAAAGATGGCTTACATTAAGATGAAAGGAAATAGATCCTCATGGTGGGACAATATACAATTGGAGACCCAAAGAAAATATAAATACAAAATAAAGACATGGGAAAATATGGTTGCTAAAATTGAAGGTAAGTTTTCTCTTATTTACTACACTTTGAATTTGTATAGGAAATTGTAGAATCATAGGCAAAAGGATATGACTGTAAAAGCATATATAGAGGAGTTTTATGAGTTGTCCATTAGATTTGGATATAGTGGTGAAGGATATTGGGTTATGGCTAGGCATATCAATGGCCTATTGTTTGTCATTCAAGATGATTTGAGAAAAATAAGAAATAGGGCACTTGGAGAAGCCTATCATCTTGCCCTAAAGACTAAAGAGAAGTTGCCAAGGAAGAAAACTAGTAGTAATTGTGGAAATTTAGTAAAATACAAAGGAAAACGTGTGTTTGGAAGAGGACAAAGTAGTGGAACTAAGGATGAACAAGGTAAGAGTGTAAATATTGTAGACCAAATATTTGGGAGAAGTAATGAAGCCTGTAAAGGTAGAGGAATCTTTAGAAGAGGAAGCCTTAGTGGTAGAGGGATTGGAAGGTCCCCAATGATTTTCTACAAATGCCAAACTCTAGGGCATACATCTTTTAAATGTCCAAAGAATTCACATACTAATAGGAGGAAAGAGTGTAAGTCTCATGTTTCCCAAGGAGATAAGAGCACAACTAAATCCATCATTGGAGACAATGTTGATGAAGTGCAACAAGAGAAGGGAGAAAATTTAATGTTCAAAAGAAAAATTAGAGTATTTAGTGTCTATAGAGGTCATAGAAAAATTAAATCTCAAGTGTAAAATAAAAGGTTGGGTTCTTAGCTAGACAAATGGGACAACTTGGTAATTGTTCTCTAATGAGGGGCTCATAGCCCATTCAACTTCCCAACATGTATTCTCTACATAATTTTATTTCTGAACTCTATCTCAGTTTTGTTTATAATATTTACATATGGTTATCTGGCTCTTGGAGGCTACCAAGACACAGTCTTATGTCCTGCACAAAGACCCCTCTTCTTCTCCTCTTGAGGAAGGTATTTAATCAATGTACTCAGTGGAATTCTACTTCATACTGAGGGTTTTGCATAGTTTTCATTAATGTGGAGACCTCACATTAAGTTTTGTTTCCAATTGGCCAATAATGACACGTAGAGTGGCATGAAGATGATTCTCCCTATGAAATTCCTACTTTTCTTGTCTCTTCACCACTCTCAAATCAAAAGGAAATTGGTTTCTATGAAAAAGAGTAAAAACTCTAGACTCTCTTCTCCCAAAGGGTTGAGAATGTGCTAATAATATAATTTCGTTCACCCATTTCCTTACAACAAACTGCAATTAGCCGCTCAAAACTTTAAACAATGATTTTGTTACTCAAAACCTCCGAAACCGATTTGTACAAACAACACCACTCTTTCTCAAGGAATATAGGGTGCCAGTGGTATTGGTAAAGCGATTTCATCTGGTGTTAATGGCTACCATAACTTTGAGAATGCGCAAAGCTTAAAAACACAAGAATAATGGTAAAGAAAAAAAACTAACGATGAATAAGGATGAGCTCTATAGAAAATAAGAAAGGAATCTATCATGTAACCGATGCTATTGCTTGACAGTTTAGACAATTTCATGGATGCCCAGAAAAAAGTTTCACCATGTACAAGTGGAAAGTAAAGTGAGAGAAATGTACAAACTCCAACAATATCCTAGTAAACGGTTTAATATGACAGATGTGAGTTTGGGGACGTGGCCAATGATAGACAACCAACAAATGAGTTGTGGGATTGTTTGAACGTTACACTAACCCTTAATACTCTTAGAAATTAGGGTTGGGGTTCTTTTATGGTTGCCATCAAATGAACCTTATGGAGTATTCATGCTCAAACATCTTGAGCAACAAAATGAATTCATTGTAGTATTGCATAGCCAAAGAAAGGGAGTGAACAATGTTGGAAAACCAAAAGGAAGTGTGGGTCCTATCATACAAAGAAACTAAGTCATGGGAAATTAAGATAACATTTATCATGCTATATGGGACATCCAACAACAATGATGTATCGACTATGGAGAAATGACCCAACAAGGATTAAATGTTGGAGATACTTCACACACACCTAGGATTTTTTTTTTGTAAGGTTTTCCCTATTTTTATTAGTCATTATTCAATATTCCATAGTCTAGGGAGAATATTATCTTCATTTCACACTTCATTTTGATCAATTGAGTGGAGTCTAGATGCCACATTGGGATTATCACCATGCAACATTAGAATCATCACCATCTAATGCGCATTGTCCTTGGGATCATCACCATACTAGTGCATTAATCATGATTCCATGATATCCTCTTCACTTCACTCTATTTTAGTCAGTTAACTGAATACTGAGAGACTAATTAACTCAAACTACGTGGCAGTTCACTCTCGTAACTTCATAAGATATTAGACTAGGTGGCAGTTCACTCCTGTAACTGCCTCCGAGACTAGACTATGTGGCAATTTACTCCCGTAACTACTGGTGTGTGTCCAGATCACTCTAGACCACCACTATGGTCCATTATATTCTCCTCTAGTGTGTATTAGTTGATTTATATAGAGTATATCATGTTTAAATTATTATTCATTCATTTGGTTAATGAAAATTCTTCCATTCTTTCTCTCCTGCTTCTCTTTTCTCATATTTTTCCGCAAATTGTGTATGTCATTTTCTATATAGATATATTATGTGAATGTTAAACACATTTACATGGTATCATATCTAGCATACTGCTAGGGAAAATACACACCAAATTATTTTTGCAGGTACAAAAGATTGACGACAATAGAAAAATGGAATTTCCAAAAAAAATCATTCTTACACCGTACAATTTCTTTGCATGGAAGGAGAAGATGATAATTCATCTTCGAGGAATAGGATTATACAGTTTAATAATGAACACAAAAACCAAGCCAACATTAGCCATAGAAAAATCCAAGTATCTAAATCGAATGGATGAAGTGTTTGGAACTATTTGCAGTCTCATTTCTCTTGAACTCCTCTTTCACATATCCTCCTGTAAAACTCCCAATGAAGCCTAGACCACCATGAAAGGGATTTTTGGAAAACAGGACTATATTAGGGGACACATTCGCGAGGTGGAATTTCTCACTTTGGATCCAAAAACCTTCGAAAATATCCAAGATTTCTTTACCAAATATAAGGATTTGTTGACGCAACTCAAGGCTTGCAGGGTTGATAAATCTAAGGAGGAAAAGAAAATGGTTCTTACCATTATCTCCAAACTTGGTCCAGAATAATTAGTGTTTTTATCTACATTTCATTAAGTTGGGCTCACCTCTAGAGCCACTTGGACGATGCCCTCTCTTGATTCCTTTATTGAGTCTCTGATACAAGAGCAGAACACACTCATTAATATGGGAAAAATCAAAGGCCCAAAGGTGCATGCACTTATTGTGCAAGATGGTAGTGTTCATCAATATCAGAAATATAAATACAAAGACAAAAGGAAAGCACATGCAAATCCAAATAAGTAAGGGTACTCAAAACCCTTCAACGATGCCTTCGGATCCAAATGTGGAAAGGGAAGAAAAGGGGATAAATTCACTTACTTCCATAAAGGATTCCATTTAGAATCCGCATGTATGCAGAAACAGATAGATCAATTGGCCCAAATAATTCAACAAAACAACCTTGGAGATCACATCCCCAAGGGTGCAAAGAAGAAGAAGCCAGAATATCAAAATATCAAGAAATGAAATTCTAGCCATGCTTTGATTGCCATCAACTCCTCTCCCAATGCTTGGACCGTAGATTCAGGTGCATAACACCACATGGATTCCACAAAAGAATTTTATTCTTCATTGGATGCATGAAAAAATCTTCCTATTCTGATGGGGGACAACTCTCCAGTTGAAGTCATCGAAAAAGGAAGAATTGAAATCACAAACGGAAGCTTCAAGAATGTGATACATGTTCCCAAACTTTTCGTCAATATTCTCTTCGTGTATCAGATGACAAATTCTGAAATCGGAAAGAGATTCATATTCACACCTGATGTAGTGGATATCTATGACATGCAAACCAATTCCAGGGTTGCTACCGGTGAGGTAAATAATCAATCTAGACTCTACATTTTTTCTGAATTTGTTGAACTAGATTCTACATTACTTGTTACCCATGTTGATGAAATAAGTGGGATATGACATGAAAGGTTCGAGAATTTAAATTTCAAATATATGAAACAAATTAGAAAGTAGGGAATGGTTGATGGTCTACCTTACATCCACTTCTCCAAAGGAATTTGTGAGGGATGTTTTCTTGGAAAACACCCTCAAGAGAAATTCGACAGACAAAAGACTCAAAAGGCTTCCTTTCCTTTAGATATGATCCATAGTTACCTCATTGGTCCTTTTCCCCATCCATCAATCAACAAATCAAGGTACATGCTCATTTTTTTTTATGACTTCTCACGCTTCACATAGATTTTCTTTCTTGGGAAAAAAATAGAGGTCTTTAAACACCTCAAAGATTTCAAAGTCCTTGTTGAGACACAATCAGGAAATAAAATCAAAGTCCTCCTAAAATATAAATGGGTAGAGTATGTCAACCATGAGATAAAAAATATTTTTTGATGAGGATGAAATTTAGTTACAACACATGGTTCCTTATACTCTCCATCAAAATGGAGTTGCTGAGCGAACAAATAGATCTGTAAAAGAGATGGCATCATGCATGCTACATGAAAAGTCACTTCCAGATAGATTATTGGTTGACGCATTTAATTTTTAAAACTACATCCAAAACATATATTTTCATAGATATGTCAAGAATAAGACCCCCTACGAGGCTTGGAGCGGCCTCAAACCGAAAGTGACCCACTTCCATATTTTTGGTTCACATGCATGGGCCAGGATTCCCTCTGAGAAGAGGAAGGCACTTGATCCACATACCACAGAGTGTATATTTTTTGGATACCCCAATGGTGTGAAGTGATATAGACTCATTGATCTTTCCTCAGACCAGTTCATCATTGAGTGGAGTGTCCAATTCAAGGAAAGTGTCTCACACGTACCTTATAAGCCGCATGCAGACACTTTTGTTCTTCCACCTGTCAGAGATGATGAGCATGCACATGCCGAATCTTCTTCATATGAGAGTTTTGATTCATATGATTCAGATGATCCTTCTAGCCAAACCCTCAACTTGTTTATCTCGTCTATTTCCACCACATTCCTGTCCACTGTTGTGTATTGAGCCCTATTTTTGGAAAATATCGTGGGAGATGGCCAACCCAGAATTTAACAAAGGAATTGTTCATGCTATTTTTGGTCACAGGTTTTTGTTGTGCGAAGATGAAAAGGATTTTAAACCCACTCATTCATTTGGTAATACAGTTTGTCAGAAGAAATTATTTGGTGTCAATGGCAGCATTGCAAAAATATTGTTAAGATACGAATTGCTATGGTTTGTTTTCAAATGAAAGGAGCACATGTGTATGAATTATGTATGTTTTAAATGAGTCTTACAAGTTAGCATGTGAGAAAAAATGAAGGCATTTCTTTAGTCGAATTATTCTTATACATAGGAAATCCTTTGGACACTTCGTGGGACCCTGTAGGTTTAAACAATATTGGTATTTCTATTGTAGGCCACAACCTATCCTCTCCTCGACTGTTTTTTGTGATGGTTATGATTATTATGATGTTGTTCACTCCTCAACTTTATTGTGCACAAGTAATGTTATTATTGTTAAATAATTCTTCAGCACTAAACTATAAATTGGTTACTGTACAATGCAATTTCTATGACAAATGAATAGCCTTGAAAAGAAACACCAGCTCTGGGTTTTTATTTTGGAAACAAAGTGTTGTTCAATTTTGAAACAGTAAAAGGTTTTGATTGTTAATTGACGTTGAGGATGACATTGTTTGATTTATACTTAGAACAATATCAATGGGAATCCCTTCCATTCTTCCATTTTTCTCCAAATACAACCCCCTCATTATCCCAATTGCACTTGTTCACTCCCTATTCTATCATATTCATTTTAAGAGAAATCTGTATGGAAATGAAGAAAAACGATGTGGCAGTGTTTGATGATTGGTATTCTAGGACATGCTTAGATACAACGTTAATTGTTTTTATTGATTTCTTGAACAATATTCATAAATCCTCCCCCCTCCATGATATCACTTTACGCCAGATACAAGCCCTCCATACTCCCATTGACCCTATCAATTCCTTGTTTGTATGGAAATTAATAAATAGATTTTTTATGGATGGATTGCACGTGTCTTGTAGTAAATTATATAGACAACTCTTGATTTATTGTAAGTGGAGTTTCATGGATGGGTTATCAAGAAATTAATGACTGATTAATTATTTCTACAGGATGATTTTCTTCAGCAGGGGCAATAATTGCCAAAATAATAGAGGCAGAGGTAACTGGCATTGGGACCATAGGAGGCCTCGATTTTATATTCACTTTGATGTTGATCCACAAGATTTGAACCAACTGTTTCAAGATAGGTTTTTTAATTGGGTTGGCCATGGGATATTGCATCATCGACTTAAAAGGCCCCCTTTTCAACAACCTCATAATTTTCCCGACATTCTCGTTTCCCCACATGTGTCAATGCAGCCCAAACCTCTTGCAAATGACGGTTGAAAATAAATTGTTAATAAACTCGTTTCTCACTGCCATGGTTTTCCCACTATCTCATTTCCATTACCACCACCACCACCTACAATTAATCCTAATGCACACATTGCCCATGTTGTTTCACCAGTGCAATCCTCGCATGCTAGTAAGGGACTAAAAACTAGCGTCCCACAACCTGTGCTATATAACGAAAAAGTAGTGGCTTCCCCCTCTAGTCCATCCACAAAGTTTTCTAAATCTGTGTCTTCATGTCTCCACCTAAAAGATGATTTCTCCCTTTTGATCAATGAAATACAACCCCAAGGGTCTAACCAACCAAGGGCTATCCCAGAAAAGTCAAGAGGAGACAATAGTGAGAAGAGGAAATATGACTCACACAACAAATATGGATTTTAAAGGTTTTTTTTATGATATTCATTGATGAAGACAATGTTTACTGATTTTCAACATATTTTGGACATAAAGATTTATTGTGGATATTTTTTGTGGATAATATGGATATATTTTTTTGGGATGTGGTCTTAATTATTGTTGATATTTGATATTCAGTTTAAATGATATCCATGGGAGCTACATGGGTGTTATATGATCCAAATGATTATTTTTGTACTCTATATTTTATTATTGGAAAAAAGAGAATGATGGGAGTCACAAGGGGTCCCACCTATTTAGTTATTATTAATTAAGACCCTTATTTGTATATTATTATTTATTTCTCCTAATTGATTAGTTAATTTAATTTGAATTAACGAAAGAAAACAGTTGAATTAGTTCAACTTATTGCGAAAGAATAAAGGCCCAAGAAGATGAAGAGACAAGGAGGAATAGAAGGGGAACAACAACACTAAGGTTTTCTCTCAATTTAGTAAGATAGCTTCAGTTTTCATTCATTTCTGAGTTCACTTGAAAGCCTAATACTCTTGATGAAAGAAGGGTCTTATTGAAGGAAGTAGGATTCAAAACTAGATCATACATTTCAACAACTTGTTTTAAAGGTGTTTGATTTATCTTTGATAGTTTGTGTATTCTTGTTTTTTTATGAATTAATTTTCATGGCTAATAAGGAATATCTTGCAGACTCAAGTGGCAGCATTTTGTGGCTAGCTGATCCAGATCATTAGTTTCAGTTTTATTTCACTATCAAGGTATTTTTGTATGGTGCCTATCGGAGAATTCTAAATCTGACTTTGATCCATACTCTCGCAGGGGTTTGTAGAAGAGAAATATAGTTTTGTATCTCAGAATGAAATAAAATCAGATTATTGTTTTGTCTCATACATGTGTTTTCATGACTTGGTTCTTCCTTTATATTTTGTCTCCATGTTTACTTCAATGTAAAATCTATATACATTCACCTAGCTTTGTTTAAATTTTTAATTTTACATTGTTGCAAATACAAATCATAAAACCCTCATTGATCCTTTGTAATTGATAATTGTGGATTGAGCGAAAGTTTTAAGGCTATAAACCCCGGGTGACATTCCCAACTATCTTGTCCTAGACATGAAATATATGAAAATGATTGAGTAAGGTATTCCATACCTTTTCCTCAACATTTATTTGGTGACCATACTTGGAAAAAAAAAAAACTCATTATCCATGTTTCCCTGGGTTCTTGTATTTTTGTATTTACTGTTATATGATTTTCTGTTTATAATATTATTTTTTTCCTTTTTCCATGAATCTATTGAATCCTATCTTGCATGATCATGTATAAATCTGATTTGAGTTCATTATCAATGGTTAGTTGTCCTCTTTTCAAGGGTAACTTATGGGAATCTTCTGAGAACCATATTGATGATTTCCTTAGCTTCTGTCAATATATTGGGGTTTATGATACACATACTTCTACATATATGTTTCCACTTTCCCTCTGTGTTAAATAAGGATACTATTCTAGACGTATAGTATCGAGTCAAATTTTCATGGGAGAATCAATTTTTGTAAAGTTTCTTATCGACTTTCCTCCTTCGCCTATCTTTCATCACTTTTAATTTATACTTGAAAGAATACCAGATCCTCCTCAATGTAACTTTTTCTATGGTCCTCATGAAAAATTAACACGTGGATTGTTCTTAAAGGATAAAAATGAATATCACACAAATCCCTCTCCCTTCATGACGGTCTGCAGGAGGATGATCATGCATCTAGTAGTGCTATATTCACAGAAGATTGTAAGGATTATTTTCCTGATATGCCTACTAATCATACTTATGAAAATTATTTATTTGATGCCTTCCCCTTTAGTGATGACCTTTTTGAAATATATCCTACTCAAGGTAAACTTGTGTCTAATGAAGTAATCTTCATGGATGAATCCGGGAGGGAGAATTATCTTGATTTGAATAACACTATCTCTTATATTTCTCTTGACCATTATAAAGATGATGAAAGAGGGGATTCGAGGGGCCATATAGGTTCATATGTTGACTCTCCTTCTAAAAATACCCATAAGGATAATCAAGATTTTACATTGCAAAATTCCATCACAAACCCATCGTTTCAGTTCAAAGAGGTTGAGGAATTCAATGGTGATATACATATCTCCCTTGCATGCATGATTTATTTTGATGATGATAAATTTAAAAGGGATTTCTATGCATTTGAATCCTTTATTTTCTACATCGGTGCATAGTAGTTATTTTCCTTATCAGGATATCGTAAATGATGAACTTATAATGCTTAAAGAGCCAATCAACTCTATCCTCTTCMTAAAAAATTATAACCATCATTCTAATATTATTGATCATGCGCATGTTTCCAATATCAAGCCAAACTCCCGTCTTGTTGGTTGGCAGGTCCTGCAACATGGTAATCACTTTTTATGGATCTTGATAGGCCCACTACCCTTGCTACATGCATTTTTTGGTTGGCAGGGTGATAGACACTCTTTATGCATCATATTTCAATTCATTAATCATCCATCCAAAATAGATGATTCATTTCTCTATGAAAAATTCCATCCTACCTGACTCCAATAATGTTTTCCCTTTCCTTTGTACATAAATAATAAATTGGGTTTTTAGTTTATTTAGTTTTTTCTTTCACTTTTTCTGTTCTATTTAGATTGCATGATCTTTTGTCGAGATGAAGGTCTAGATAAATTTTTCCATAATTAAGTCATTTCTATAAGTATTGTTGATCAATAAACAATAAATATATACACATTTATCACAATGTCCTCCTTTTAGATGTCACTAAAATTGCTTTTTTCTTTCAACACTTTTGTAGGATAGTTGATTTTGTCTTCTTCCCTATTTCTATTATCCCTTTCTTCCCTCCATCATGATATTCAAAAGAGCATATCAAAAAAAATTTCTTCTTGAATCTTTAAGAAGTATTGTATGTTACATAATGATCAAATGTTATTCATATAGGACCAAACCCCCTCATACGTAACACATTCCATGAGTTATTCCCAAAATCCCGCCTCATTATTTCCCTTAAACCATCTTTTCCCCCTGTTGCATAACTATTCTCTTTAGTAATTTTTTTCTCTGGTCTACGAAACTGAACATTCTGAGTTCTTAATCTGTTGGAAATAGATTACCCTATGGAGTCGCCAGTTTGTTGACGCCCAAAATCGCAACGTAGGGTACATTCTTGCAAATGGTTGCAATGCCTTATTATTTATTTATATTTAATAATATAGAAATAGGTGGGACCCCTTGTGTAACTAATGTGACTATGACGGAGAAGCGACACTTATGTTTCATGTTATTATGACTTGGTTGTGACATGAAATATATAGTTTATTTTCTTTAAATCAGTATCAAAATAATTTATTACAAGACGTTATAGGAAACAAGACTAAAGAGGAAATGATGTTGTCATAATTATGATGCAGGAGCATCGCTCCAAGCCAGCCATGCACCAGCCAGCTAGCCAACACATTGTGCATTCAATGAAGAAGGAGAGGCGCAACCCTCTCGTTTCAAATTTTGAATTTGAAATCAATGTAATTAATGTTTTGTAAGGCCATGGAGACATAAAGCTTTTCCTATGCGCATGATTAGATAAAGAGTTGCCTTAAATGGTTGTAAGGATGAGATCTAGATCTGATTCAGACTAGACAACCATTCAATATAATTGA
Organism: Picea sitchensis; assembly: GCA_010110895.2. NCBI lineage: Eukaryota > Viridiplantae > Streptophyta > Pinopsida > Pinales > Pinaceae > Picea > Picea sitchensis. Next base: position 16,856 of record SNQJ01S0132715.1, on the reverse strand, counting down.
ATGTAAAATTAATGAGAGTAGGTAGCTTGGAGGGAAGAGCTCGAGGAGCCCCTCTTTGTAAAAAGATCTTCTTTGTATATAGTAGTTAGTTTTAGAGAGGGAGAGAGAGCCGAGACTCTGTTGCAGTCCAAGATCAAACACATTGTAAAGAGGCATTTTCATATTAATACAAAGAGAAGTTTTTCCTGCACATGAGTCTTTATGTGATTATGAGTTCATGAATGAATGTCTTTATGTGTTGATGATATGTTGTAGATGTATGTTAGGTATGAATTTGTAGGGATGGACATAATTTAATGCCTGTGAGTTCTTTGATTCCAGGTCTGGGTTCTTTGTGGTTTCATGCAAAGAGTGCATGACAGAACATTGCGAGTTCTATAAGCTAGTGCAAGGAGTGCACTTCTGAATTCTGTGGAATTTCAGACAAAGACGTGCTAGGAGGCCACACCAGAGGAAGTCACTGACTCAGGGAGAATCCTCAAGGTTGTTGAACACCTTAGAGGTAATACTGTGCAGAGGAGGGCATGGAGGATAGGCAAAATTTCTGAGAATTCTGTAAGGCTCTACCAAGAGGGAATTGAGCGAATCCACATGATGCATTAGGAGAAGAACTCTATTTTGAGTTTGTTGAGAAGAAAGAATCACTAAGAATTATGGAAACTCTACTAGGAGGGCATTGAGTTGGTGCAGGTGTGCACAGAAAGAACTCTTGTTTGAGCTCAGAAAGGAGAAGAAGTGTCAGGAGGAAGACCTTCACAGGGTTACTAAAAGCCCTATAGGCTCAACATGGAGTGCTTGAGCAGGAACTTGCCAGAGGGAATTTCCATCCTTTCAAGGAGAGAAAGGGGCAGAAACCATTGAGGTTTGAGAAGTTGAAGCTCAAGGAGGTAAATACCTATGCAGGGAGTGCACAAGGTCAACACTTGAGTGAAGTGTTGAGGGAAAGTTGTCTGAAGGCTTGTCAAGCTCAAGGAGTGAGCGTGGGAAGACTTTGTTTCAAGTCAAAAGCTTAGAAGAGATAGCACCTTTGTGTGTAGAGCGATAAATGGAAGGAGTGCAGAAGTTGGGGAAACCTTTCAAGGTTTTATAGTCTCGAAGCTCAGGAGGAGGAGCGTCCCAAGAACGTAGGCGAGACCAAGGTTGTAGGATCGCAAGAGGAAGCAAAGGCCAAGACCTTTGATACTTCATAAATCTTACAAGGAGAAGGGAGAAGCGGAAGCTCAGGAGAGGGAGCTACAACTACCATAGGATCGTGCTGGAAGAAAGATCTGGATCGTTGAATTTTATGTCCAGGCACAGGTAGGAAAGCACAGCGGAAGAGAAAGAGATATGGGCCATCAGATCTTGCGTGGATATCTCACAACTGTCGGATCTGGAAGAGAAAGAGATATGGGCCGTCAGATCTGGGTCAAATTTTCTCTTGGTCAGAAGAGAAAGAGATATGGGCCTTTAGATCTTGTGTGGATAGCTCAAAATTGTTGGATATCTCAAGTCTCATAGAGTTTAATCTCTGGTAGGGTGCATAGACAAAGAGCAGCTGAAATGGATGGTGGAGACACTTCATGAAGGAAGTGTCGAATAGCCGATAGTCGTTGGATATTACAGAGTTGCAGGGTGGTTAGAGGCCAGTGAAACTCATAACCCAAGATTCAAGGGTCAATGTGAGCCATTGATCTCATTTTAATCCACACCGTTGGATTGTCTTGCGGATTCGGGGTTCAGAAGTTTGGAGAGGGTAGACCAAACTCTTGATTTCATGCAGCTCTGAGTAGCGAGGAGAAGAGACATCCATTGGATCCAGGTCATGGGGAGACCGTTGGATCA
>SNQJ01S0132712.1:608-25752 GCA_010110895.2 Picea sitchensis | reverse complement strand
CAAATGAAGAGAGAACACTCTCTTTTATACATGAGAGTCTTGAAGATAAGATAAGAGTCTCATAATTATAGATCCACTATTCTCTCAACCACTTTCCTATTATTACAAGATATGATCCCTTCAAATCCTCCACACATCTCTCAAAAATCTTGGATGATTGTCCCAAATATTCTTCAAATCTTCAAAGCTTGAAGATGAAATTCGAATTTGAGGCTAGGTGGTAATATTTGACTTTGTTGAAATCTTCAAATATGCCTGTACACATCATAAAACTCATCCAACCTTGAGATATAATGAAAATATGTTAATTTCTAATATTTAATCACAAATTCACTTATAATACTAAAATGAATATAATGGAAAATAATAAGGAGAAACCCAAATATCATTATGGAAATGGTATGATAAAAGGTTTATTAGGACCATGAAATGTAAGGAATGGTGAAGGGAAAAGAGGATATACATGTGACATTTCTGAGTCCTAACTCTTTCCTGAGTTGTTGCTACCTTTTCATTGGACCAATACCTGTGTGACTTTAGTAATCATGGGAGATCAAATTGTACTCCATTGTATACAAATATCTTCAGATTGATTTTGAGACTGGTTCTACTGTGCCTTGTTCATGATTATGACATCCTTTGGCATGTAATCGCATTTTTATTTTCCTATTCATGGCCATTGATAGTTGTTTGGTATATTTTCACATGGATCTACAATGTAATTCAAATTGGAAGCCATGTATGGAAAGTCAGTATAGATTGTAATGAGCAACTAGTTCTTCCAGCTAGGTCCCCATTACTCCACTTCTAGTTTTTTTATAATGTATTTCATCCATCACAGATACTCCTCTGATCTCACACATTAGGGGACATCTGTTATAGTAATATTTGCCTCACCCCATGCAATCTTTCACATAACTCCTTTTTCCATTTCCCTATGCAGATTTGAAGTCCTTTTTTGCAAATCCCAGACTTAAAAATATGATTTTTCCACATATATGCACCTTGCCTACTATACAACATGTGTATACACAGGTTGCACCACTACATCCCTCTTACATCAGAAAATGTACCCAAAATTGAAAAATAGTGTCGGGTTTCCATGTCACGTCATGAGGTCAATGATCCTTGGCCTTACATATACTAGAAATGTTCTGACTCAACCCTTTAGTTCCACTTGAAGGCTATAAATGGGACAAATCTGAGCTATGGAAAGGGGGATAAATAATTCAACTTTGAGAAAGAATTTACTCTGGAGGAATTATTCACTTCACATTGAGTCTACATCCCTTTATCTTTTAAGTCTGAACACATTATTCATCCCCCAAACTCTTCCCTTACTGATTGAGAACTTCATTGTATCTCTTACATGAGATTTCCTTTGGTGGAGGATTGAAGTGGTGGAGGCCCAGCTAGAAGAAACTTAGTTTCTCGGTTCTGAACCGTGCCGACACAGAAGTCTGTAACTTATTCACTTCTACTCATTATATCTTAATAGAAATACTCTTTTCTCGTCCAATTAATATCTTGCAAATATTTGAATTATTATTCCATGGGTGTATTTGTTGTGAATATTGATGGATTATGCTATTGAATGTGATAAAGTCATATATTATCACCATATGCTTGCGTTGCTTGGTTTTTGAGGACTAGTTGCAATTATATTGCTTTGGGTCAAGTGCTCAATGATGGACTTCATCAAACGTATGGACGAGGTAGGCCTTTTATCTTGTCTTGCTAGCATATTTGTTTATATAACATACTTGAGAGTAGAGTTGAGCCACCCCTGCATCCGCTAATGTGAATATTATATCAAGAAGGTTCTTTTGAAGCTACCAGGACACAAGAAATTATTCTCGATCCTGTTCCAAGAGGAGATAATTTTTCATCGGAGGAAGATATCATTTCATACCTCGAAGCTGAAGGATTCAATCCATGGAACTCTCCAATAACTGACCTCTCAGGGTCACTTCTTGTTCAGATATCCACTCCCAAGGTGACTACTCTTGTTCATCATCTCGTTAGGAAACTAGATATGGACGCAAATTATACTACCTCTACTGGGATTCCTCATACTCCCATTCCGGCCGTAGGTGGAGGGGGAGCTATGCCCCCTCCCCCAACTTCCCCTAGAAGGAATACATCTCATCAAACACCTACCACTTCTAGAAATGGCACAGTCTCTACTATGATTTCATCCATTGTTCATGCTTCAACCATACATAATACATCTTCTGCTCCTTTCACATATGGGATGTTGGGTTTTGACACAAGTTCGATTTTAACCTACTCCACTTTACAGACTACTAGTCCGAGGGAAGGGAGTTCTACTACTCCCTTCCAAATATCTCTCAGGGGCGCCTCTTCTTTGTACAATGTAGTCCTGACCATATGGGCTCAATGCTAGTTCCATTTTGTTTAGTAGAGGGATTTAAAGGTCTCGTTCCTAAAAGAATCTGGTTGGGTCCATGCCATTCCCTTTTATTTGGTGCTTTTTGGAATAATTCCTTCTCATCGTCATATTTTTCGTCAGGGGGAAAACCCTTTCTCAATCAACCCAACACTATGCAAAAATTTGTACCTTCATAAGGAATGATGGAAGGAACCACTTCCTTTCAATATTTTGGAAATCCTAGGTAGGGCTCTATACCTATGCAAGGGATGTTGACTGTGGGAAACCCCTCCCATGTCTAGTGGAACCCTGGGCAAGGTTCAGTTCCTATACCCCCCTGAAGCCATCAAAGTTGTGATACCCAATTTAGATTTTAACCTTGTTCAATATTTTACTGCAAACAAATTTTCAATAAAAGAATAGAAAATATACAATGGAAAATACACACATTACACAAAGATTTTTCCCCTGGAAACCCAAACTGAGAAAACCAACATATTCTATATCCATTCATAGTGATACATTGTTTACAATACAATATACATATAGGAACTAGCGACATCCAAAACCCTAACCCAACGACCTGGATTAGTCAACAACCCTAATTCCTTAAATGGAAATAGAAAACCATTGGAAAAAACCATGTGCTGAAAAAACACCGAACAATGGACATGAAAATCAAGGTGACACAAAAAATGAGGAAAAAATGTAGCACGTTTCCCTAGTAAGAAAAACTTTCTTGGGGGAGTTGCCCCCAAACCTCTCTATGCGCTCGGCACAACATAGCTAACACTAGAGGTAGTCGTGAAAACAATATAACACATACCAACTAGGGGAAACCTAAACCAAGGATTTTGGAATACCATGCAAGGGGAAATCCCCACTCAAGGTATGTCATCAAACTATTTGAGCTCATTGATGATGCAGACTACTGTGCAGGTCCCTTACACTGACCAAGGAAACCCTAGTTTTTAGCAGAACCATGGCCAGTAGGAAAATGTTTCCTGGAAACCTGGTGCCAACAAATATCTAGGTTCCTCTATTTCTTTAACTTCGCCACAACCCAGGTTACCATTTTTGGAAACCCTTCATTTTCCATACCTTTAAAGGTTTTTAAATGACCCTATTTTTCATGATCCACGTTGGCCTCCTATGCTGACTACGTTGCCCTCAAATATTCCAAAATTTGAAGGCAAGCCTGGAAAAGATCCAAGCGATCATGTTACAACTTTTCATCTGTGGTGCTCCTCCAATTCATTGAATGACACACTCTTAGAGGGGGTGTCGTGAAGTGGTATATTGAGTGTGACGGTTCGAAGTAATCTTAATTTAATGATCTGGCGATAGTTTTCTTGAACTATTTTTAGCTACAGGTGAGATACGATGTTGACACTGAGTTGCTGGCCAATTTCAAGAAAACAAAGGTTGTCCATATCTTGGATCATATCTAGGAATGACATCGTCGAAAGAGATTAATTATATCTGGAATATATATTCCAGATATAAAATAGTATGCAGAACATAATTAATTAGCTAGAAATGGTAGATAAACAATGCTATAACTAGAACAACACCACAATAATACCAAAATCATACTAGAATAACACTAGAAAGAGCACTTTAATTGCTGAGAGTAATGTTCACTTGCCTCTTTGAGGGGGAAACCTCCAGCAGAGTAGAGCTCTATTACAATAATATCCAAGACAAAAAATTTCATACCCTTTACTCCTATTTATACTAAATATGTCTATTAAAAGAACAATCTATAGGAAGATCCTTCTAGAAGCGGAAGATTATATTAGGTCTTCTTACATTTGACTTATTATTCTTTATTTCTAGGTCTTATTAATATTGACCTTTATTACATAGAATTATATTATTCTTCCTACGTGAGGGGTTAGGTCCCTAACATGTCCTCCCCCTTAAAAATAACCTTGTCCTCAAGGCTTTAGATGAGGAAATTTCTGCGAAATGGTAGCTGGCTCCCAAGTGGCATTTGTCAGAGTTGTATCTTTCCAATGGGATAATAATTCTTTGGTGGTTCACTAACGCAGACGATGCTCCTGTTGGTCTAAAACTTCTTTTGGCTATATCCAAATGGAGCCTTTTTCGTCCAACTCAGGAAGGTTGGTTTGAGTTTGGAACTTAGTTCCAATCACCTTCTTTAAGAAGGAAACATGAAAAACATGATGGAGCTTAGAATGAATGGGTAAAGCTAACTGATAGGCCACTTGTTCCATACGCTTGAGAACGGTATAAGGAATATAAAATTTGGGCGCCAATTTCTGTAAATGGTTAGCCTTGAGGGAATTTTTCTTGTAAGGTTGCAGTCAAAGAAACACCTTATCTCCTTCTGCAAATTGACGTTCAAAGAGACCTTGATCTGCCTATTGCTTCATGTGATTCTAGGCCATGGAAAAATTCTTTTTTTCCTTACACTTGTGCTGAGGAAAATAATTTTCATCACAATTACAGAAAAGGCCTTTTAGTTGTCGTTCAACCATTTTGGCCCTAGTTAGTTTCTAGATCTTTAGTGGAGTAGAAGGAGGAGTGGGAGTGATTGGTTTAGTGCGAGGAATAAATGAGGGTTTTTGGTTTTGAGAAGAGACAACTTGTTGTTCTTCCTTAGCTCGTTTAATAGCGTCCACCCAACTCTGAGGCCAAGCCATGAGGATATGGTGTTGGCACAGGGGTAGATCCAGGGTTCAACGCTACAACAATGCACCAACAAAACCCTAACTACTAGCCCTTTCGACAACACCTGCGAAAAGATGAAGTCTCACATGAGGTAGAGGCAGGGGTGGTTGTAGGACTCCAGTGTCTACAACCTTATCTAGGGCACATATATGTGATTACAACACCTTAAAAAAGCACTTAGTAGTTACATTTAGTTAATATTCAGTCTTAGTTTACATCACAACTAAACCCTAACAACAGGTTAGCACAGTATTCACATAGTATTCACACAGATCCAATATAATCAAGCACTAAGCATACCAACATAGGTCAGATCTAGCATTTATTCACATTATTCAGCACTAAGCTACCATATCAGATTCATCTAACATACATTAGAGCACTAAGCATTTAACCACATAAACAAGAGAACAACCATAAATCACATAACAACCACAACGCAGGATATACGTGGTTCATCCCTACCCTGGGGCTACGTCTGTCAACTCTTCTTCTTTGTTTATTTATGTCAATCTTCTACATGCATAGAGCCATGATATCTTACTCCGTAGAGGACATGATATCTGCACACCTCGCTAGATCCTCCTTCCCTAAAGTACAACACAAAGCCTTCCACAGTCTCTTACAACCACTTGCACTTAGCTCTGCAAGTCTCACACAATACACACAAATCATCTACAATTACCACTCGCACTTAGAAATTAACACTTAACACTTATCATTTATTCTTGCCTCTTATTACATCACCTAGATATCTATTTATACATTACAAAATGGGCCTAAACATGGGTAAAACCATGGGCTAACATCCCTATTCTCGTTACATAATCCCAAAACCCAAAAAAATCCCTAAAAAGGGGTCGATATCCCTCAATATCTGCTTCAACTTGTGCTTCGTCTTCAACATCATGTCAAAGTCCCAAAAGTAGGTCAAACATGACCAAGGATCCTCAAAACTTGGTCAAGGGCCAACAGGCCCCCAACACTCACATGTGACTCATCCCGAGTCAGTCTGGTCTAGGTAGTTGTGCTTTAAAATCGTCGAGCTTGGCTCGAGCTACTTCGACCTGTTGTTGCGTCAAGGCCTCTTGCTCGGTGAACTCTTGGATGAATGATTCGTTGATAGGTCCCTCTAAACATTGTTAGACTGTAGCGACTACTTGTTCCAACTCTGCGCCTCCACCTTCAATATCCTCAAATAGTTGGGAAGCTTTGTCCTGGACTGGTTGGAGCCTTTGAGTCACTTCTATGACTTTTCTCTGAATGACGTGGACCTGTAATTGAGAAGTGCACTATTCTTGGGATTGTTTCATCCTTTCAACTGCTGATAGGAGCTTCAGCTACGCCTTACTATTGCTTCTTGCTTCTTTTCTTCTTGGATCTATGTCTCTAGTACCTTCAGCTCAGTATCTTCAGTGAGTCGCCCATAATTCTATGCATTGCGAGCACTTAACTATTTACATTCCAGAGATAATGCTCTGATCCTCTTGACTACACTCTGGGTAGTGGCTTCTCTTTGATCTTGTACGTCCTACGGGGTACTTGGCACTATTCGTAGCTCAAGGTATGCAATTCTCTATTGAAGCTGTTGGATAGCTTCCGAGAGATGCTTTACTTGATGTTCCACTGGGTCTTCCTCTTTTTGCTCTAAGCCTGTCACAGAGCGAAGTGATTTGTTGACTACTTCTTTTACTCCCACCTATTCTACGAGCAACTGCTCTTTTTATTGATGGATCTATGCTTTCTCTTCTTTGAACTTATCTTGGAGGGAAACCTTCTCTTGCTGCACAACTCAGTGTTTCTCTATAACTGCTTTTTGTACTTGTTTTAGGGCCTCTGTGGCTTGTTCGATTTCTTCCTGTAGACATCACTCTCTCAGCCATCATATCAATTAAAACTTCCTTGACTGACTTTTCCACAGTGTTGAGCTCGTCCGACATGCACACTCTTGATCGGAAAACTCGGGTGGATGGATGAGTGCTCAAAGAAATAGAATCGACGTCGATATTACTAATCACAATGTTGTAGAAATGGGTTATCTTGTTAGCTCTAATACAATTCACAAAAAATTTCTCGGTGCAACAGTCGACGAACTAAGTAGACACAATGTAACAGATCTCTCCAACGGATAAGAAGATTTCCATCAGTGCAGTTTTGTTCGTTGCAGTTTGGTCCCAACTATCCAATGGTGAGATTTCTGGTCATAACTACTGTTCTAACCATTCAAGAATGTCGGTCCAACGGTTATAATTCTTCCAATGGTCATATCGCTTCACCATGGTGAAGTGCCATGGGGTGTTGTTCTGATATCTCGACAAAGTTCCAATTTTGCAAATCTTCCTTCCGCGAAGTTCCCTCAGGGCCCTTCTGTAACTTTTCGACCTTTTCTCTCTTCTTGCTAAGTTTTCTATCCTTCTTCCCGATGATATTCATCTCGGTATTGCTTTTCCCATTCTGATTCTGGTCTTCTTTTGGCATAGCATCTTCGCGCTGTTGAGATTCTTTCATAGGATTAGAGAGTAATACTACTTCTCTATCTGTGGTAGTTTCTCTACTCGTCTGTGAGTCTTCTTGTGTTATTTCAACTTCGTGATCCAAGTTTCTAGTTCTCAGTAGCTTCGATCTGTTCTCCTATTTTGCAATCAAGTGTGCTATCTTCTGAGTCATGAAATATTTTAATTCCTGCTTTTTCTGTTCTAGGTCCTCCTCTTCTTTTCTTTTGTTCTAATCTTTCTTGATCCAGGGTTTTCCTAATAACATAGTAAATGGAGCGTTGTTCTCAATGAATCTAACAACCTCAAAATCTTCCTTTGTCGAAGCTCCATGAGCACTCATAGATACCTGGGTGAGTCTTCCACATAGGGTTATCAAATTTCCCCTGAATAATCCTATTCCTCCCAATGAAGGAGTCGTATCAGGATTTCCTAAAGCTTCCCAAGTTCTTTCTATCATGATATTTATCCGTGTTTCCTGGTCCAGAACAAAGTCTATGTCGAAGTCTCCTATTCTTGCCTCTATGCATTCTTTTATTTTGAAGATCTCTGATAAGTTGATATCTTTGTGATCATTTAGGGTTTCTTTAATTTGCAACAGTGAGTCTCTAATTCTGTCTGGGGTTCTACCATGGTCTCAGTTTCATGACCTTCCTCAGGGTTTTCTTGTCTCATATTCATTATGTCAAGCTTAGAAATCATTCTAGGGAAATCTAAAACTTCATGGTCCATAGCCTTACAACAAAGACAACTAGGCCTTCTTCTAGGGAATTCCTTAGAAAGATGTCCTGGTCTTTTGTAGCTGTAACAAAGGGTTAATCCTCTTTTTTTCTTAAACGATCCCTAGCCTTTCCTATGCTGCACACTAGGATCATAGTAGCTAACCTGCAAAAAATTCTTTCTAGGATTCTGCATCCATTTGTTAGTCCAAACATTCTTTATATGCATAGGAATAACATATATTTCATTAGTTCTACCATATCTACTCATATCAAACCTTATTTCTTCTAGTTGTGCCCTAGTTTTCAGACTAGGATAACATTTATCAAACATACCTAGATTCATATTCTTGAAATAAAAATTTCCACTAATCTTACATTTAGCAGAGCACAAATCTTCCAGATCTAAAAATTTCACTATTCTTACCTTTATCAGAGCACAAATCTTCGAGATATTACCTCTTTTCTTTGGATCTCACTTCTCTTCTTAGCACAGATCTTTACAGGTCAAGTAGAATACTGCACACTAAGGCAACAGATCTACGCATAGAGATTTCTTTCTTTCCTTCAGTTCCCAACAATCACAGTTTCAAGTCCTAGCAATGAAGCCATTTGTTGGCATAGGGATATAACTAGGGTTCAATGCTACAATGACACACCAAAAAAACCCTAACTACCGTTCTTTTCAGCAATACCTGTGAAGCATATGAAGTCTCACCCGAGGTAGAGGCATGGGTGGTTGCAGGACTCCAGTGTCTGCAACCTTAGATGGGACATAGATTTGTGATTACAACACCTTAACAAAGAACTTAGTAGTTACAGTTCATTAATATTCATCCTTATTTTACAGCGTAGATAAACCCTAAAAACAGGTCAACACAATATTCACATAGATCCAATATAATCAAGCACTAAGCATACCAACATAGGTTAGATCTAGCATTTATTCACATTATTCAGCACTAAGCTACCATATCAGATTCATCTAACATACATCAGTGCACTAAGAATTTAACCACATAAACAAGAGATCAACCATAAAACACATAGGAACCACAATGCAGGATATACGTGGTTCAGCCCCACCCTGGGGCTACATCCACCAACTCTTCTTATTTATTTGTTTTTGTCAATCTTCTACATGCATAGAGCCATGATATCTTACTCTGCAGAGGACAGGAGATATGCACACCTCACTAGATCCTCCTTCCTTGAAGTACAACACAAATCCTTACACAGTCTCTTATAACCACTTGCACTTAGCTCTACAAGTCTCACACAGTATGCACAAATCATCTACAATTACCACTCGCACTTATCTATTAACACTTAGCACTTCACATTTCTTCTCACCTCTTCTTACATCACCTAGCTATCTATTTATACATTACAAAATGGGCCTAAACATGGGTAAACCCATGGGACGACATACCTATTCCCGTTACATAAGCCCAAAACTCGAAAAAACCCTAAAAATGGGTCGATATCCCACTATCTTTGCTTTGACTTGCGCTCCTTCTTCTACATCTTGTCGAAGTCCCAAAATTAGGTCAAACATGACCAAGGATCCTCAAAACTTGGTCAAGCGCCAACACATGGGAACGAATCTCATGCTTGAGGCCACTGATAAAACATTCTCAGAAAAAATCATCAGACATGCCCTCTGTATGGAAATCCAATCGCTCAAAAGAGGCTATAAAGTTTTCCACTATGACAGATTGTTTCAACTTTGTCAAATGGACAAAATGGTTGGTGTTAGTTTCAAAGTGTTCATAAATCTTTTCCACATAGTGTGTCCAAGCCACATATTCTTGGGGGGCATTTTTTCTTCATTGCCACCATTTCCAACATTCCTGATCTAGATGGAGAACACCATACCGAAGTTTGTCCAACTCATCCATAATGCCATATGAAGAGAAATAATGTTCCATTTGATTTACCCATCCAGTGGGATCCGAGCCATCAAATTTGGTCACATGCACACGCGGAAGGCGTAGGTCACGCTGAAAGTGATGGGGCTAAAATTTTTGGGAATGAGAGGATGTTTCAGCTTCGGTTTGCAAAGGTGGGTCAGATGAGGGAAGATCTGCAGGGATATGCAGCTTGGCACAAATCATTGTAGTGAAGGATTCAATTTTGGTAGAAAGGTCTTTTTTGAGGTATTGTTTGAGGTCCTCTATTTTGGCATTGATGGAGCAATGGATGTTTTTGTTGACGGTGGAAATATTGGAACTGAGCTGTCTCACTTCTTGTTGGGTCTATGTGAAATTAGAGTTCAAGGCATTGAAGTGAGCTTCCAAGTCTTGGATACGGGTATGGGCCATGATGAAGAGGTAACACACAAAGGGGAGGGTGGGACCACATAGAAAATGGGTTATGGGTGAAGTGTATCACAATGATCAGGGCAATGAGTTGAATCCAATGGGGTAAATCCCAAATAAGGGTGTTGGAATGGGGTCGGGTCCATGATAAAATAATAATAATAATAATAATAATTTGCTAAAAAATGATAGGTATGACTGCGATAAGGGTGAAGTGAGAAATCTAACGGGATAAGTCTCAAATAATGGTGCCAACAGGATCCAGAATCTTTTTCTTTTTTTTCTTTTTTACTCCTACCGAGTTATACTCTGATCTAAACAATACTACAGTGATGAAATGCCCAAATGATTAACAAGAAGAAATGTGTAGTAATTTTGCAACCCAAATGCAGGAGACATAGTTGCGCGACAATAGATCTTGTATGTTCTATTTTTTTTTTTTTGTCCCAAGGGTTAGGGTATTCAAGGGCTCTACAGACAAGGGTTTTCCCTGTGCTATACCTCTCTAATATACGTGTGGGGTCCAACTGTAGTACTCGGCCAAATATCTTAGGGAACCAACTAAGGAGGCTAGACTATGATCTTAGCCATACTACCCGACTACCCAGTTACTAGAGAGTATCTTCCTGAGTGTTGTTCTCGGTGGAATTATAATAGTCAGATGGCTGATCGGTTTATTTATGGAGGGCTTCAGGAGATCTAGGCCAATCGATATATAGGTGTTGTCTAATGTGCTACCACTCAAAGGGGTACCAACATGGGTTACAAGGGTAGCCAACAGATGCATGCTTAAGTACCACTTGTATTTCCTATGTGTATGAATCCCCCACGGTGGGTTTATGCGCATAACAACAGATCTCTGTAGCTTAAATATGTTGGAACACATCTCTACCGTGCAAAACAAAATTTAACCCACAATTTTCTGCCAAGGAAGGTTCTTTGATACCACTTGTAATATTCCAGATATAAATAGTACGCAGAACATAATTAATTATCTATAAATGGAAGATAAACAACGAGATAACCAAAAAAACACCACAATAATACGAAAATAATACTATAATAACACCAGAAAGAGCACTATGATTAATGAGAGCAATGTTCACTTTCCTCTTTGAGGGGGCAACCTCCAGCAAAGAAGAGCTCTATTACAATAATATCCAAGACAAAAATTCTCATACCCTCTACTCCTATTTATACTAAATATGTCTATCAAAAGAACAATCTAGAGGAAGATCCTTCTAGAAGCGGAAGCTTCTATTAGGTCTTCTTACATTTGACTTATTCTTCCTTATTGTTGGGCTTTATTAATATTGACATTTATTACATGGAAATATTGTTGGAAATGTGTAACAGTTAGCATATGCATGTCATTGATGGCAAGTACAATAGTGAAGATGACAAGCAAACATAAGACAAAGGAAATTAAGCTCAAGAGGAATAGCAGTCTTATATGCGCAAGAAGCATAGGAAAGAGACCGAGAACCGTCGGATCTCACTTCGAATCAAACCGATTGTTGGATCGAGGGCTTCTTGTGAGATGTTAGCGAGGAGTTAAGTCTGAAAAAGTAATGATCTAACCCCGTCAGTTAGGAAAGCAAACCCGTGTATCGGATATCACGAGAAAATGCAGGAGATAGCCATCGAGGAGAATGGGGATGTTCAATGCAAAAGAACACTTGACAAACTCGTTCAGCGATATCTTCGATTTTGCGATATGATCGCAGTCGTTAAATAGAAAAAGAGGTCCGGACCGTTGATCTCATTCATCGAAGAATCGAGGATGTGATTTCAAAATGAAAAGAACTCATGACAGCGGAAACTCCGATTTCGCGATGTCATGAAGGATTTCGCGATTTGGTCGCAGCCATTAAAACATGCATGAGATATGAACCATCGATCAACACACGTCAACAGATCCGCGTCAACCAGTGATGCGTGGCACAACCAGTTAGTGACAAGTGTCAGACTGATCAAGCAATTGAGGCACATGTAGTGCGCGAATCAGGGTGACACGTGGTAGAAAGTTAACACGTGTCAAACCATGAGTGGCGTCGGCCGAAGGCGGAGTTTGGGGATCCCGGGACTTTGATATGTATCAGAACACCACCTTATGAGAAACTAGAAATCGCGAAGCGCGATATTGTGATTTAATCACAACCATTTGAGTCAATATCGCATCACGGGCCGTTTGGTGAACCGTGGCGGAGATCTAGCAAGAGACAAGATATTGGCCATCGGGAAATCAAATTTCCTGAGGACAAGAAACTCAGAACATTACAAGTCGCGAAAACCCGAATAAATCACGATTCGTCGTCTAAAGAAAGGACCGTGTCATACGGTCGTGTATCGGAGATCGGACACCGAGGCATCGGGACTTAGGTCTGAAGCCAATCGAGAGCGTCCATCACGGAAGGACGGCGTGGCAAAGGATGAACGCCGTCGTACTGTATACATCGAGAATCCGGAGATCGATGACAAAGAGAGATTTGTGTATTGTGAAATCGCGATCAGCGAAAACCTCGATAAGTGGGGAACAACTATCAACATAGCAGAGAAGGAGGAAAGAGGCATCCTGAAGCAGCGTATCGATAGAGTAAGGTTGTGGTCGCGATATGGCCGGTCCGTGGACGAGGCCTCTGACGGAGCGGTGAAGTCATCATAAATGCGGGGAAATCGCGAATCCCATGGACATGGTACATGTCATCGCCAAATGCGAAATCGCCGATATATATGGAAATCGATTTTTATCTAGCGTTGGATCAAGAGTGTCCGGAGGCCTCTTGAGGCATGACGGTGGGGCGCGAAGCCATTGAAGACGTTCGCCATAGAAGTTGAAGAAGACCACTATGTAATCACCGAGAGAAGTTGAAAAGTCATGAGATGATGATCGAGATAGAAGGACTCAAGAAGTGGAGATAATGACCGCGAGTAAAAATAAGTATGGCAAACATTGCATCGAGAAGAGTGCACACTCGCTATAATGCAGTGCAGGAAGAGAAGAGATAAAGTTGTTGTTGTTGTAGGAATTTTTGGGTTGCGGTGGAAGTCGTTGTGGAGATTCAAGTGGGAAGAAGGATAGAGAGTAACTAATTTGAATAGAAGAGTAATACGGAGAGAATGGGATGGTGCGGTGGAAAAGCGAGAAAACAGACGAGCAACCAAGTGGAAGCCGAGTGATGATAAAGTCCGGGTATGCCATCGCCGATTTATCATATCATAATAATTTGAGTCTGAATTTATATTTCAGGGTGGTTGGGGAGGTGCTAGGGAGGCTGAAGAATTTGTCCTCTCCGAGAGGGTTCAAGTGAATTTACTTGAACACGGGGAGTTGGTGCTAGAGAAACCGAGAGTTGGTGCTTCCTTCTAGTGGGTTCTAGAGAAAGCGAGTTGGTGCTCTCGGCAAGTTACATCTTGCAAAAGCGGAGGTTGTGACCTCATTATGAGTTGGTGCTCCTTATGTATGATAATGTGAAGAATGTAACTATTACTTATCATATAAAGAAAAAAGAGGTTTTTACCATATATGGTTTTCCTCCGAAATATCCGTCTCTATGTTTCTCATATGTGTAGTGATGAATTTATAGTGTATATTCCACTGCATTATTGTAATTATCATTTAGTGTCTCGTAAAGATTTTAAAAGCATAATTGTTTAAGCGGTAACAAGCCCGATTCACCCAGATCCATCCTCCATTCCATTCCGTCCATCCATTTCCGTCCATTCCATCCGTCCATCCGTCCATTCCGTCCATCCTTCCGTCCATCCTCCATCCATCCATTCCTCCTTCCTCGTCTTTTCCATCCGTCCGTCCATCCATCCATCCATCTTCCACCCATCCGTCCATCCATTCCTCCATCCATCCATCCATCCATTCCATTCCATCCATCCTCCTCCATCCATCCATTCCTCCATTCCGTCCATCCATCCATCCATCCTCCATCCATTTCCATTTGCCATCCATCCATCCATTTGCCATCCATTCCGTCCATCCATTTCTCTCTCTCATCCTCCATCCATTCATTTCCATCCATCCATCCTCCATTCCATCCGATCCATCCATTCCATCCATCCATTCCATCCATTCCATCCATTCCATCCATTCCATCCATTCCATCCATTCCATCCATCCTCCTTTCCATTCCATTCCATTCCATTCCATCCATCCGTCCATCCATCCTCCATCCATTCCATCCATCCATCCTGTCCGGCCATCCGGCATCCATCCATCCTCCTCAAATCTCGTCCTCCGGTGTGTCTAAAATCATCTTCCATTCCAAGAATAAAACCATATTCCATAAAATATCATTTTTGAGAGAAACGAATCACCAATCGATTGTTAGGCTCAATACATTCCCACTCTGAAACTAAATTGCGGACATATTTACTAAGCCTCTAGCCAGACACCGTTTGAATATCTCGAGGGCAATTTTGGGTGTCATTTAGGATTCACCTAAAGAGTCCATCTTGTTAGAGGGAGCATGTCTATCTTTGACATTGATGTCAAAGGGAAAAAGATGAGATGTGCCGGTTGCCATCAATGCCAAAGGGAGATTGTTAAATGTGTAACAGTTAGCATATGCTTATCGTGATAGCGAACCTGCTTGATGAATGAAAAACCAAATAGAAAGCGAAAATTAGCTTCGGGAGAATAAGCGATCTTATATCGCATAAAAAGCATAGGAAAAGGCCCGAGAACCGTGGATCTCTTTCGAAAATCGACGGTATTGGATGAGGCTGTGAATGTTAAGCGCGAGGAGTTAATGAAAAAGTGAGAATCTGTAGTCAGTTGGAAACAAACCGAAGTTGTCGGATATGCGAGAAGATGCGAGGAGACAAGCCATCGGTCGGGATCCGATTTCAAAATGCAAAACACTTGACAAGCGGAAACTCGTTGCTGATAACGTTTAGCGATATGATAGCGGCCGTTAAAGCGAAAAAGTGCGGGCTGTTGATCTCATTATGGAGAATCCGGGGATCGCGTTCAAAATAAGAAAAGAATTTCATGACAACGGAAACTCCGATTTCGCGATAAGTGCGGTTCCAGATTTATTCGCGGTATTAAAACAACATGAATATAGTCGCTCGATCCAACACCGCGTCAACGAATCTAACGTCGAGAAAAAGTGACCCATTAGCACTTTTAACCGGTGACAAGTGTCGGGCCGGATAAGCAATTGAGGCACATGGAGTAGCAGATGAGGGTGACACATGGCAGAAGTGCTTTCGTCAAACCATGATGGCGTCGATGAAGATGAGTTCGGGGATCGGGACTTTGATATGTCGGCGAGAACACATGGCAGCGAAACTTCGAAATCGCGAAACTTGATATTGTGATTTAATCACAACCGTTTTAGTCAAGATCGCATCTGGACCGTTTGATCCGCCGAACCGATGGCGGAGATCCTAGCAAGAAGGCGGGATATTGGCCATCGAAATCGGAGTTCACGAGGACAGAAATTTGGTTTATCGTAGTCTCGAAGCCTCGAGTTAATCGGCGTCCGTCGAAGAAGGACCGTGTATACCGATGCGTCGTATCGAATCAAGACACCGAGGCATCCGGGACTTGCGGTCGAAACCGAAAAGATCGAACCATCCATCACGGAAGGATGTGTGGCAAAGGATAGGGAACCGTCGTCACTGTATACATCGGGAAATCGAGATCTCGATGACAAGATATTTGTGTATTGTGAAAATGCGATCCGCGAAACCCCGATAAGTGGGAACAACTGTCAGCAAAGCGGAGAAGAGACGAGAGGCATCACAAACCCCGTAGACTCGATGGGGTAAGATTGTGGTCCCGCGATATAGCCGGTCCGTGGACGAGGGTTAACCCGGGGAAATTTGAAGTGCATCGCCGTCGAATCACGAATCTCGTGGACATAATTTTATGTCATCGCCATCTCCCGAGAAATCGTGATATATATATGAAATCCGTTGATGCGAACAGTTGGATCAAAGAAGTGATGCGGAGGAAGACTCTTGAAACCGCGACCTGATGAAGGCTGCCGAAGCCGTGACGTCTGCCATAGAATTTGAAGAAGGCCGTTGTGTAATCACCAGAGAATTTGAAAAGTCAAGATGATGATCGGATAGAGGACTCAAGAGGTGGAAGATAACGACGCACGGAAGTCATATCTGCGAGAACATGAAGCATTGCATGCGAGAAGGTGCTCACTTCTCATCTACGGTATAGAGAGATAAAGTTATTTATTCTTTGTTGGAATTTTGGGTTTGCGGTGGAGGTCGTTGTAGTGATTCAAGTGGGAAGAGGATCAGAGGGCAGCAACTAACTTGAACAGAAGAGTATATGTGCAAAGAATGGGGATGGTGCACAGAGATAGAAAAACAGAAGAACAGACAGAACAACCAAGTGGAGCAGAACAGTGATAAAGTCGGTATGCCATCATCGAACATCATATCAGCGTAATAATTTCAGTTGCAAAGATTTACATTTGAGGGTGAAGTTGGGGAGGTGCTAGGAAGTTGTCCTTAGAGGTTCAAGTGAATTGCCGAACGCGAGGGATTTAGTGCTTCCTTCTGGTTGGTGCTAGAAGAAACGGGGAGTTGGTGCTTCCTTCTAGTGGGTGCTAAGAAAACAGAGAGTTGGTGCTCTTCCGGCAAGTTGTAGCTTGCAAAGCAGAGGTTGCAACCTCATTATGAGTTGATGCTCGGGGTATGCATGATAATGTGAAGAATGTAACTATTACTTATCATATAAAAAAGTTTTACTACGTATGGGTTTCCTCAAAAATATTTGTCTATGTTTCTCATATATTGTGATGTTGAATTTGCCATTGTCTATTTCCTGCATTATTGTGATTATCATTTAGTGTCTGTGAAGTTTAAAAAGCATAATTGTTTCTTGGGTAACAAGCGATTCACCCCTCTCGGTTGTCCAACAAATATATTATTCTACCTAAATTAGGGGTTAGGTCCCTAAGTAAGGTCCCTCCTACATTTTTCAAGTGGTTCTTGAAGTATTTGGTGCCTTGTGTTTCCAAAGACATCGCAACTTCGGGGTTTTTAGGAAGAGGCTATAATGAAGGATCAACAACTGTAGTTAATCTATTTACTGTCGACGTAGCATGAGAGATTCTTCTTGATGCACAATGGTCAAACTTTGACTTTACCAAAACAAAGTCTCGGCCTCATGCTAATGGTATTGTGGGCTCAACACAAATCAAGCCCACAGATCAGTTATCCAACAAATGCAACAATTGTCGCTACAAAATACTATGGCCATCTATACTTCTAGTACGACTTCCCTCGCCTCCCACACATCAAAAGTACACACCTGAATAAAACCCCAAGGATAACGGTTTTCTTGGGGGAAAAGAAAGGGAAACGAAATAAGGGTAAAGGGGTAATGATAAAAAGTTGCTAACAATGTTGGTAGGGAAAAAATGAAAAAGAAGAAGGTTACGTTTCTGTGTAATATTTGAAAATACAATCACTTGAATCATGAATTCCCACGGATTGAGGAAGCCTAGAAGATTTTGGCACAACAACAACATGTTGTTAACTAACCCTTTCCTTGAGAAAAATGGCCTGAGCCATAATCCACAAAATTGGCTGGGGGAAATCAATGTGCCCCGACTCTTAATGCTAACACTTGATACATAAATTTGTACATGATGGGAGAAGTTGATCATCTTTAGACCAAGGCATGTGATTACAGAATGTCCGTTGAGAAAGGAAATGAACTCTTGACCTATTGCCTCCTCTTCACATCGAGAAGACAATGAGAATGGTGACTCTCATCCCTAAAGGTGCATTTAAGAAATATTCTCATAATACAAATGCAAGGGCTTCTTAGAACTACTTTGTCATTGAAGATATTGAGTAAACCCCTTAGTGCAATTTCTTCTCTATAAGATTCATACCTTATTCCAAAAATTGACTCTCGTGTGGAAAAGGAATACTTGTTGGTTTACTCAAATACAAAGGAAAGCATACAAGTGTTACAATCTAATATTAAACAAAAGTTGTGAAGCATCAATGTAACAATTGATGAAACAAGCAAACGAATCAAAGGAAGATAAAAACAAATAAATGGAACAACTTTTTAGAGAGAAGAATATGAAAAAGAAGTAGAAGAGGGAAGATGAAGTGAAGAGGAGATCAATAGAGAGAAAATAGGAGAAAGTTCTGTCAAAGTATCTCAAAGACACCTAGAATACTAGTAAAGAAGAATCATCCTTTAAATCGGATTATTGGAAACAAAGATGCGAGGGTTGAGACTAGAAGAAAAATACGTTAACCAGAACAAACACACCTAGAAATCTTATCTACAGTTGAACAAAATGTTTTTTAAGAAACCAACAAGGATGAATTTACAGAGGTTCCAAGTAGTGACACTTGGAGGAATTGCATAAAATAAGCATACCTTGTGGGTCTGGCTAAGTGCAGGGAGACCTTGTAGAAGCGTTCCCCACGTGATATATGTTATTTGAATTGATCTGAAAATGTTACAAAACATACTCTGATTATATAACCTAACCAACACATTTTGTCTCTTGTAATTTGGATCACATTATGAATAATTTGGACATTTTGTAAACACCTGTTTTTTTATTAGTTTCGGGACTACCCACAAACCCCATTTTTTCCCACGTGGTATAACTCCCAAGATAAAATGACCCACAATATGAAGTTTCTACCATAGATAATTGGATATGTTTTTCTCAATGGAGAAGAGCAATTTCCGGTCACGAGATCATTATAGAAAATAATTTATAGCGAAAATGGTGAGATGACACATAAAATAACATACCTTAGAAAGAACCATCAAAAATTTTTATCCTTCCTTACATTGACCTTGTTTTCTTCACCTTCCTCAGAAATTCGGCTTAGATATCCTTTATTACCTTAGACACCTATAGATATTCAATATTCATATGTGTTATTAAAATGAGAGAGAGCCTTGACTCTTGTTATACTCTCCAAGTAGCTTCATAAAAACATCTTCTGGGTCACTTTGCCCTTTCCTTATTTTAGGGTTAACCCACTTCTAATTTCTCCCATTAATTTATTATTGAAGTCATTTATTTTGTATTCACTTTTAATTATAATACACTCATCCTTCACTTTATTATTTACCTTTAAAATCTCTTAAACCACTTTGACTAGTTTGACCTTTTTTGGGGCTTCTAGATGACATGGGGTCATCAACTTCATAAGGCCATAACTCTCAAATGTGAGGGAGTTATGTGGAATTCCACATACAACGAGAAATGGAATGGCATGTAATATCCATATGAATAGTATTGCAACTAAAATATAGAAAAATCATCTTGTTATCCATGAAGCGAACTTGGGTCATTACCCATTTTGGTTCTCCAACTTCTCATGGACTTAACTCTCTAACCATGAGGATTTATGTGGCGTTCCACTTACCATAGGAAATGGCATGACAAAGCGCTATCCATCTAGGATAGTTCCTTGACAAATTAATTGTCATTCATCTCATTATTCCAAAATTAAGCATGGTTTATCTTACTCATAGCGTCTTCCCAGGGGCTTTCACCATGAGGGACCACTTTTAGAGTTCATCCATATTACTTATCAACCATGAAAAAAAAATAATGAATCATATTTAAATCAAACAATATTGGGTCGATTAACCACCCCAAACCTTTGTGCTACGTGGAGTTCTTCAAGGGTTGACATCAATGACAACCAAGCCTTAATCAACAATCTCCCCTTTGGCATTGATGGAAACAACGTGATGCAATACATCTTGAAATGATATCACTCATGCTCCCCACACGAACCATGCCTCTGTCCTGTCGATCGTCTACTCCCCTAGAACCATGCCTCTATCCTCTTGCATCGATCGTCTTGCTCCCGGAACCATGCTGTGTCCTGCATGATAAATGTCTCCCCTTTGTCATCAATAGCAAGGTATATTTCCATCAGGGGCTTTACTCTACGATTGAACTATCCTCTTATGGTCTTCCTCATGTACATCTAAGACGTATAAGATAAACATTCAAAAAGAATTCAAACTAATTCATTTTAGATAGAAATAACTCCAAATGTTACAGAAGATATTCAAAGGCTTCCCATGGAAGTGGTTTTGTAAAGATCATCTACCACTTGTTCTTTTGTTATACATACTCAACTCGATGTTATTTTGTACATGAAAGTGATACTTGGTGGAATGTGCTTCTTCTTGGAGTGCATCAGCGAGTTCTTTGAGATACTAATGAAACTTGTATTATCACAATAAATTAAAATGGGCTCATCATACTCAGCACATTATTATCATCCAGAATTTGTTTCATCCGGATAAGCTATTATTTAACATGTTCTTTGTTGCAACATACTATGCTCAGTGTGATAGAATCTTGATTGTTTCTTTCTTAGCCAAAACGATACTAAACCTCACCCAAGTAGAATGCTACTCCTTGGTGTACAATGGAGTCATCAAATACAACACTTAATCTACCAGGTCTATGTGAAGCTGATTAGTGATATATCCTTTTCCTTTTGGATACCTTGTTAAACTCTTATGTTTGCTGGGATAATAAAATCCTCTTCACTTTGCTAATACATGTGATTCCTTTGATGTTGCTTGAAATGATGCCCACGTCAGCCTTGCATTAGATGCAGTGCGGATAGCATCCACATACAATAAATTTGCCAATCATTGATTTGTATTTCTTTTGATATGTAGACTTTGAATCATCACCTTTGCTCCACTTGAAACTAGTTTGCATAAGAATGGTAATTGGTTTTCAATCTTCCATTCTGAACCTCTTTAGCATTTCTGATGTTGGTTTGAGAAATAAAATTCCTTGGATTTGCTTTGGCGTGTCACGAAGTCCCAGTAAGAAGGTTAGTTCTCCAAGTAGTATTAAAGTCTTTGCATATACTGCAAATTTCTGGTTTAACTTTGTCATCATTTCTTACAAAAATAATATCATCAACATAAACTTCCAATTAATAAAATATTACCTTGACTTACCTTGATGTAGGGGTTGATGTCTGCACTTCCTTTTTGAACCCTACCTGCTGTAAATACTTATCGATCTGGAGTACCATGCTCTAAGGCTAGTTTTGAATACATACAAGGCTTTCTTTAATTTAGACACATAATTTTTGTTCTCGTTTCTTGAAATCCTTCTAGTTGTTCAATGTAGACTTCTTCTTCAAGTTCCCATTCATAAAGGATTTTACATCCGCTCTAGATATACTTTAACATTTTTAGGCATGCATAAGCTAAAGCAATGATTGCTTCCATTATGGAAGCGGAAAATGTCTTCAAAGTCGATTCCTTCAATCGGTATATTCTTTACACATATCAATCTAGCTTTGTTCCTTGTAACTGTCCATCTTCATTCGATTTGTTCACGAAAACCCATTTTTGTGTCTATCATATTCTTATTTTTTGGTGTAGACTAATTCCCAAGTGTCATTTTCTCTATTTGATCAATTCTTGTGATCCATGGCATATTCCAAAATTCATCCTTGATGGCTTCTTCAACAGTTTGGTTCAGTGCTTAGCAGAATGGGGAATCAAGCGTGTTTGTTCTGGTGAATATGGTTTTCTTCTAGTCTCAACTCATCTTTGTTTCCAATAATCGATTTGAAGGATGATTCTTCTATTTTCGTTTGCTAGGTGTCTTTGGAATGCTTGTTGAACTTGATCTTCTTCTTCTATCAGATTCTCTTCATAGTCTACTTCTTTTCATCTTCTTCTTGATTCCATTGATTTGTTTCTTCTTCCATTTGATTTAGTGCACTTGTTTCATCATATGTTACATTGATGCTTTCCACAAATTTGTTTAATATTAGCTTGTAACACTTGTATTCTTTCATTGGCCTTGATTAATATAAAATATTTCATCAGAGCGCTCTAGATGGATTCTCTAGACTAAGCCATGGTCCAACAAGGTATGCCATTTTTCTATAAATCATTTGCAGAGGTTCCAAGTAGTGACATTTGGAGGAATTGTACAAAACAAGCCCGAAGAACATTGTGTGTCGGTTTCATTTATACATTACATGTACAAAGTTATGATTACTTTCAGTTAGGGTTATTATTTAATACAAAACTAGGCATGTGGACTAAAGAAAAGTTTGATAGAAAATGTTAAGTCTATTGTTGTTAAAGTTAGGGAAGGTTTGAGGCAGTAACCATATACACAGTCTATGCAAGGCTACAAATGAATTTGTCGCCAGTGAAATTTATGAGGGCTTTTGGTTGGTGCATGTTGAGTACATGGTTGAGACAGTAGTTGATGAGTTGGCACATACATGAGGTGTATAGTTGATGTTGTACATATTGATGAGTCATAATTGTAGTAGTTGAAACATGATTGGTATACTTGGTACATGGTTGGATACACTTGTTTATGGTACAGGTTTGTTCATGGTTGATGCATTTTTTTGGTACATGTGTTGGTGCATGGTAGATGCACTTGTTGATGGTACGGGTTGATTACATTGAAATACCGAGTTGATGCATGTTTCAAATTTATTAGTACATGTTTATAGTGGTATATCCTGAGTGATAGATGTGCTGATGGTTCCATCATTCTACTTCTACTTAGAATTGGTTGAATGAAGCAAGGATGGAAGTGGTTGTAGCCACCTTGGTTGATGTAGGAGAACATAGGGGTTGTAGCCTCCTTACAGTTTATATCAAAAGGAGCAAGTCATAATTATTTATGCGGATAAAGTCAACTTCATGAAGGGGGTGAATGGGTTATTATATAAATTCTTTATTTTACAAGAAGATTACTTATTAATAAATAAATCAATGCCTTTAACATTTAACTTGTAGTAATACATGTAACCAATAAATATACAATCACATAAATGAAGCTTGATGACACAATGATTTTTGCATGAGAGCAAAGGGAAAAACCTCTTCTTATTATGAATGAAGAAATCTCCAACTCCTCTTTACATTCTTATTTATCACGAGTACAACCCGAGATAAGGTCATTCATAATAAGAAGGAAATCTCCAACTCCTCTTTACATTCTTATTTTATCTGAGCTACAACCCAGATGAGGTTGCTACCTCTATTTTTTTAGCACCTACTGAATGGAAGCTACAACTCCCATATGTACAAGCACCAACTTGTACAGGAAACTTTTACAGTCTCCCCTTGCTCCTCCCTACCACCCTGAAATCATTCTCTGTCACAAAGAACCTGCAAACCAACTCTTTATCTTATCTGTCAAATAATAAGCATTCAAATCCTCTATGCACAATTCATTCTTGACCAAACCACTTAGATTTTCAATCTGTGTATGTGTCTTCCCTTCTCTGTCTTTTTTTCTTCCTCAAATTTTACAGAGCCATATATTTCCCATAATCCTCTCACTCTTTAATTTTCTTGCAACAATCTCCTTATATATCTTCCTGTATCATCAACGTGTACAATCGAACCTTTAGGCTTCAAAGAGTCAGTTACAATAACTGAATAACTTCCTTACAGTGATTATTATTGGCCAAGGCATCAAGACAAACAATATCCACATGATCAGTTTAAACATTTAACCAGCACCGTTCGATGAACATACCTCTAGTTTAATTCTTTAGCACAAAATAACCCTTGAGTGCTTTGGTAAGCCACTTGTGCTAACCCATATGTCCATTGGCCATGACCACAGATTAATCGAAATGCATTTCTCATTTCGCATTTCGGCAATTCGACAATCCTGTGTCGAAGAGTCTTGACACTTTAAGTTATGAAACCCCGAAATAGGGCTTAACTTTGTGCTAGCTCCTCCCTCTCACATGACCATTAGAGGTAACCACTACCTACACAAAAAAGATATTTCGGCGTTTCGCATCTCGACATTTCGGCATTTCGGCACTTCTGTGATGAAGTGTTTCGATACTCCAAGTCCCAATCCCCGGTATTTTGGCATTTTTCATTTCACTATTTCGACATTTCGTATTTCGGCATTTCGGCATTTCTTGTGATGAAGTGTTTCAACATTCCAAGTCATGAACCCCAAAATCTTCACTAAAAAGGTTTTTCGGTGTTTTCATATTTCGACGTTTCGGCATATTGGCATTTCACATTTCGCGATTTCGGCATTTCGATATTCCTGTGGTGAAGTTTCTTGACGCTCCATGTTGCGATCCTCGAAACTCTGAAATGGAGCTTGGTTTCACTAGCTCCTTCCTCGATCCTTCGTCGATGTAACCATAGTTTATGACCAGGTGCTTATCCATAAAGTGATTTCACCATTTCCCATTTCGGAACTTCGGGACTCCTGTGATGAAGAGTCTAGACTCTTGACTCCTGCAACTCCCGGTATCCAAAAATCCAAAATGGAGTCAGATCAACGGTCCATGATCTCCCTTTGATCAACGACTCAGATTAAGCCATAGTTTCATTATTTCGGCATTCGAGACTTCGTAATGTTGAAGTTTTTGCTTACCATGCAAAAATCTCGAAATAGAAACTCCCGGGTTCTTCACAGTTTCGTGTTTCAGAATGTTGAGAGGCATGTTGATCTCCGAATTTGGAACCATCATGCTTGTGCAAAATGA
>SNQJ01S0132711.1:0-12505 GCA_010110895.2 Picea sitchensis | reverse complement strand
TCCCATCCCAATGCACGAGTCTTATATGTTTTATTTGATTTATGCTTAATCTCTAACCCTCTAGTAGAACAATAGCATGCATGCGTAGTGTTTTGTCTTGATTGCAGGATCGTCTTTGGAAGGAGCAGCAGAAGCAAGGGGATAAAGCGCAACGGAGGATCTACACCAACCGTCGATAAAAGGTTAGTCAGTTCTTTCCGTGTTTGCATGTGAAAAAGGGTTTTAGGTTTGGGGTAGAAGGTTAAAAGTAATTTCTTAAGGGTCATGATTTGCATGCAAGTTTAAGCCCTAGCTTGTTAGTCTGTAGGGTATAATTTCCCAACAACAGTATGGATGCACTGAAAATATGGTAGGAGGAGAATCCAAACTCACCTCTATATCTTTCAATAATGAAGGAAAAGGAAAACCAACTCAATTACGCAACATTGGCCAATTACCAAAAAGCAGGAGAAAAACTAGAAAAAGACATATCCAACTGAATAGGTAGTTGTACATGCCTCCACTCTTTTGCAAAGAAGTGGATTGAAAGGTATAGGTTTCCTAAGATTAGAGATCTAAACACACCAAGACCCACCAAACAAGTTCTAATAGAATTAGAAGAATATCTACTCTAACATCTACACTGTAGAGAGATCTTCATAAAGATGTCTTCTCGAGTCACCAAGGAAATATTAAAGGAACATATAGCAATACCATCTGACGATAATAAGGGAAGGAAAATATGGATGAGGAGACGCGAAGATAGATGAGAAGGAAGAAGCTTTGCTACAGCTGCAAAGAGACTTGGGAACCAGGTCACTGTTGTATGTGGAAGGGGAAAGTACGTTACATAGAGGTACTTTTCAATGAGGAGGATGATGATGAGGATGAAAAAACTCACATACAGGACAATGGAAAAGGCAGTGGTGAGACAAAGCCACCTCATCTTGATATTGCAGAAGATAAGTTGTTGCAAGAAGGGGTCAAGAAGGTGACCATTTCCACACTTTCAAAAGTCCCCAGGTATTATACTTTCAGGATCATAGGCATTTTGTAGGGACAGAAAGTTACTGCTCTGATCGATGGTGGGGCTACCCATGTAACATCCCCAGCCACCATGTTGGGCTATGCCACTTAAAAATTTCTATCTCTTTACAACTCTAATACCAATTTGTAATGTACCCATTACCAACACCACAACAAAATTCACTCTTGTAACGTTCCCAGCCCCGAGTTAGCCACACCATGCGGAATTACGAATTTTGATACCATTAAATTAAATAATCGGTTCTCCATATGAACAGAGTTAAGTGAAAAATAGTAACATCATGTATGCAACAATAAAAATTCATATATAGAATTTAACAACATAGATTCCATGCCAGAAAACCCATAATTTGTACAAACACAGTAATTGAAATAATCAAATGAATGACAATTATCTCAAAAAATAAACACCAACTGCATGTAGACCTTCCATGTTCCTCCCAGCCTTATACCACACTTCTCATAACTCTCAATAGCAAGTCACCCCTAAGCTAGGGATAAACTCTACTAGAGCAAGGGAATAATAAGCCAGTCTAAGGTCTAATAAGAAACATAATTACTTTGTCCAAGGTGCCAATTGCTGCAACTAGCCTACAGTCTCTAATTCCCCACATACCTATCCCACCCCAAGAATTGTGAACCTTCTCTGCTCAACAATGACTCAACTACCCCACTTCCCTTTTAGGGCTTCAACAACAAGTTGGATAGGAAGTATCAGAGCCCCGTAGCTATTGCTCAGCTCACCAGGGGACAATTTTGAGTAGTTTCTCGCCTAGAGAACCACTCATGGGCCTGACAACCCACTTCTTTTGTAATACGGCCTAGCAATTGCTTCTTCAATTCATCTCTCACGCTAATAGTACAAGTATAGGTTCCTCTTTAAAGTCCAATATCGTAAGGTACGAATCAGTTGCTTCCCTCGTGAAGGAATAGTCAATCCTGATGATGATAATCCCCTTCGCACTATATCCAAATATATATATATATATCTTTTAAGACACTTGGCATGACAAGGGACTCCCTTGTCCCTACTTTCAAGACTTAGGATATATAATAATATCCATTACTTTAGCTTTAGGGAATAATATTATAATATTCCATTGGGATTAAGCCCCCTAGCTTAGCCCCTTCCTAGACTGTTATCCCCCTTTCCTTTTCTAGTGGATTTTAACCCCCCATACTCATTTGTGGATTGGTTTACATGTAGTGGTGTGTTTTCATTAATAATATAAGTGTTTACATATCAAAAAAATAGGCTCACTATCCTTTAGCATCTAGGATATCCAACCTAATAATCACATAATCCTTCTAGCCTATAACAACCTAGCTCACCAACCTATAAAACATTTACATTTATATGTACAAATGGGGTTCTACCTAGGGATATTACAACCCACAATTTCATCAATGCAACATTGGTTACTAGGAGACATATTCCCATCAAGGAATTTGAAGGATTCAATGTGGTGGTAGAATATGGGTACAACATGACTTGTACTTAGAGGATCAGATGTTTGGATGTGACATTGGGAAACTATACGTTGACATATGAATTTTATGTGGTGCAATTAACAGACACTAATGTGGTGTTTGGAGTACAATGGTTATATTCCCCCAGGGATTTCAAAATAAATTATCATATAACGAGGATGGAATTCATAGACATAGGGGGGAAGTGAGTTATTTTGAGAGGTATATCATCTGGAGCACCAAGGTTCATGTCCAAGAAATGCATGGAGTCCATATTTAGACATGGTAACATGGCATGTGTAGCAAAGTGTTTGATCGCCATGTAGAAGCCATCCTAGGATCACCAACACTATCATTTGGACATACAAGAGCTACTTGGGAAGCATGATAAAGTGTTCGGGCCACTACTAGTAGGAATACCACCTGACAGGGGATTTGAGCATGTCATTGAGTTAGAGGAGGGAGAAAAAACCGTTATCATCACACCAAATAGACATTCGAAGAAGTTTAAGGGAAATATTGAGAAGGCCATAAAAGAGTTGTTGGAGATGAGGCACATCAAGGCTAGCTCTAGTCCATTCACTTCTTTAGTGATACTAGTAAAGAAGAAGGATGGCATGATGCAGATGTGCAACGACTACAGGGTGATGAACAAGAAAACCATGAAGAATCGGTACCCAATACCCAATATTGATGAGTTGGTAGATGAGTTGCATGGGGCGGTGTACTTCTCGAATATTGATCTTCAATCGGGGTACCATTAGATCTGGGTCAGAGAGGAGGAAATCCAAAAAAAAACCTTCAGATGTCACTACGGGCACTATGAGTTTCTAGTAATGCCATTCGGTTTGACTAACACACCAACTAGCTTTCAATCATGTATGAACCACATCTTCAACAAGAAGTTGAGGAAGTTCTTACTAGTGTTCTTTGATGATATATTGATCTAAAACAAGACTTGGGAGGATCATCTGAGGCAGATTGATGAGATTCTCAGCATCATTGGGGAGAAGTCATTGTTTTCCAAGGAGGTAAAATGTGAGTTTGCGTTGACAGAGATTATCTACCTAGGGCATATAATTAGATTTAAGGTTATACAATTACATCAAGAAAATATCCAGATGATTTTGGATTGGACCACACCCATGTCACTTATAGATCTATAGGTTTGCTTTGGGATATGCAGTTATTACAGGCTCTTTGTGAAAGGATTTTCATAACTTGGTGCACCATTGATGGACCTCACCAAAAAGGGAGATTTTAGATGGTAAGAGGAGGCATGGGAAACATTTGACAGGATGAAGAAGGTGATGAGCACTTTCCCGATGTTAGCACTTCTAGATTTCTCTTAGCCATTTNTGGAGTGTGACACATCCAGAGATCTACATCAAGAAAAGATCCAGATGATTTTGGATTGGACCACACCCATGTCACTTATAGATCTATAGGTTTGCTTTGGGATATGCAGTTATTACAGGATCTTTGTGAAAGGTTTTTCATAACTTGGTGCACCATTGATGGACCTCACAAAAAAGGGAGATTTTAGATGGTAAGAGGAGGCATGGGAAATATTTGACAGGATGAAGAAGGTGATGAGCACTTTCCCAATGTTAGCACTTCCAGGTTTCTCTTAGCCATTTTTTTTGGAGTGTGACACATCCAGAGAGGGGATAGGAGCGGTGTTGATGAAAAATAGACATCCCATAGGCTTTGAGAGAAGGAATCTAAGGGATCCAGAAAGGCTCTAATCCTTCTATGATAAGGAGATGTTGGTCATCATGCATGCATTGGCCAAATTCAGAAAGTACCTGGTGGGAGGACGCTTTGTGGTGAGGACCAACCACAACAACCTGAAATATTTCTTGGAGCAGAGAGACTTGAGAAAGAGGCAGTAGAAATGGGTGAGTAATTTGCAAGCCTATGGCTTTGATATTGAGTATGTAAAGGGAAAGAAGAATGCAATTGTTGATGCCCTTTCTAGAAGACCTGCAACCTTCTCCATGACAAAGATCTTAGTAGATTGGAAGTCTGTTCTCTTTGTGGAGTACTCCAAGAATACATTCGCTTGTGAGATGATGGAGGGTATTATCTAGGATGATAGGTACAGGGTATTGGAGGAAATCATCTACTACAAAGATATGATCTATATTGTCCTTGAGTCCATGCTCAAGGATAAGATTATGAGAGCAGCTCATGATGCACCACTGGCAGGGAACCCAGAGTATCTGAAGACTTACAATAAAGCGAGGGAGAGATTCTCTTGAAAGGGTATCAAGGAGGATGTACTATGATATGTGAGGGAGTTCATGACTTGACAGTAGAACAATTCAGAGCTTACACACCCTAAAGGTTAACTTCATCCACTACCTATTTTGAAGTAGAAGTGGGAGAGAATAGCCATGGACTTCATTACAAGGTTGTCAAAGTTGCATGGTAGGGACTGTATATATGTGGTGTTGGATAGATTGACCAATTATGCACACTTATCCACCATTCCTCCAGAGTATAATGCATCTCAAGTGGAAGACATATTCTTCAGGGAGGTGTTCAGGCTACATGGTCTTCCGAGATACATAGTCAGTGACTAAGACAACATGTTTCTTAGTGAATTTTGGTAGGAGTTATTCTGGCTATTAGGAATTGAGTTGACACCTAGAACCAACTATCATCCTTAGACATATGGACAAATGGATTGAGGGATATCTGCGAAACTATGTGTCCAAACAACAAAGAGCGTGGGTAAAGTTGTTGCATATTGGGGAGCAATGTTATAATACCACTTACCACATGTCCATCAGGATGGGTTTGTTCATGGAATTGTATGGCTATGATGTCCCATCATTTTTGGATTTGGAATTTGGGGAGAGCAGGGCCCCCAAGGCGAAATATTGGTTGTAGGAGTGTCAAGACATCTTTAGAATCCCAAAGGAGAACTTGCAAGTCACTCATAATGAACATAAGATGTATGTAGACATGAACAGGGTGGAGTGCAACTTTGAGGTTGGGGATTTAGTCTTTCTCAGGTTGCAACCCTACAGAAAGTCTTCGCTAAAGAAGAGTGTTGCATAAAAGTTGAAGCCTCACTTCTATGGACCATACAGGGTGATCAGGAGAGTCGGGGAGGTAGCATATGAGTTGGAGTTTCCTTAGGGTAGAAGGATCCACAATGTCTTCCAAGTGTCTTCGTAATGTCCCAAGCCTTCTCAGGCTATTCCAGATCACACAAATCCTTCCAACTTCAGCTCTGACACTATAAGGTAACATTACCATCTTACTTTTGAGCAGTGATAAGCAGATTCTACTTTAAACACAAGTCCGTATAGTATCACTTGAAGTAACGCACTCAACCCAACCTTGAGTCACGCCACACAAATTATAACAGTGGAAAAAACTTAAATAATTGTATGCACCAACATACTGATCACATAGTATAATCATGCACACAACTGTCGTGGCGTCATACACCAATTCTGATTTCCTAGTATGTTGGATTTGATTCCCGGTATGCACACACGAATTCCAACTTCTTGATGCACACAAGCTATCTTCCTATGCACCCAACCATTCAAATCTTGTCTCGGAAACTCATGACCAATATTTAAACATAACTTAATAAACAAGGCTATCATCAATTGGCGTATTCATGCACAACTACAAATATAGGCTATAAGTACCATACTTAAAGGTGCAAGCATTATTACACAAAATAACAACAATTACTTATATGCAACTACATAGAATAATTAACCCATGTCAACATAGATGAATATGCACACAGTAAACAAGACAAGCACCTACAAAACACTTATCTTTTATGAAAGTCACTAATTGTGGCCTTGACTCAGATGTTCCTCCTAGCCATAGACGTTATTGCTCATAATCTTTTAGCAACAAGTCACCCCTGAGCTAGGGCTCAAACTCCACTAGGGAAAAAGACTTGTAGCGACAATCTAAGTTCTAACTCTCAACATAATTTCTCAGTCCTAGGAGCCCGCTACTGCAACTAGACCACAGTCCCTCATTCCCCACGCACCTTTCACACCCAAGGAAGTGTGCCCCTTCTCTTCTCAATAGTCCTTTGACTACCCCACTTCCCTTCTAGGGTTGTCAACAACAGGTTGGACATGAAGTATTTGATCCCTGCGTCTTATTCTCGGTGCACCAAGGAACAACTCTCAGCAAAACTCTCACCTGGAGAGTATGCTCCCATTTCTGCCAACCCACTTCTCAATAGCCAGTCTCTCACCTAGAGAGACTGCTCACAGACTTGACAACTTGTCTCTTTGACAATAAACTCTTATTACATCCCTACAACTCCTTACAATATTCTTGGTGCAGATAAGGTAATAATCGGATTTTCCATACAATCTGACCCCCCTTCTGCTCACAAGATCTTGAAACATGAATTACCCTTGAATCCTTCTCTGAATAATTATAATAATGCAATCCCCCCCAAAAAATACACTAAGGCCAACAATATATATTGCATGCCTTCAACCTAGCACTTGGCACATTTAGAAGTAGCATAATCCACTTGGTGACTCATTCCCTACCCTCGGGAATTTAGGTTTAAATAATTATCCAACATTACACTTTTCTAGAAATATTATTAAATATTCCCCAAGACTTATGTCTCACCCTCTTTTCCCTTTTTCGGTGGAGTTAACCCCCGTCTCTTTTCATCTTAGTTTTTCTATGTGTAAAGATGTAATATTATATTAATAACTGAGTATAGTTACATGGATAGGCACACTGGCCTTTTTGCATCCTGACTCACCAGCCCAATAGTCACAAAGGATATCTGACCTCAAAACATATACAACCACACACACACACATCTCAAATCTATGCACTTCCAGGTCATTACCGCACGCTTACCCAAGTGCGTGCAACATGGTGCAATGTGCACACTTAGCCAGGTGCGTGCAACACTATGACATGTGTGGCCCCTTTCCTGATAACAACTCTCTGTGCACTTAACCAGGTGTGTGCAAGACCAAAACTAGGTGTCAACGACTCAACATCCTATATATGCATTACATTAACAATTAGTACCAATGACTCACTATCCTATATGTACATTTACAAAGGGTCTGGATTAGGGACATTACATTCACCTCCCCCTTATTTATGCACTATCCTCGGTGCATCATATACACATGTTCATACAAAATTTTAAAAATTTTCGAATATATGAGGATACTCTACTCGCATAACATCCTCACACTCCCAATTTTCACCTTCGAGATCATACCAGGTCCTTTGGACCTTTACCAGCTCCATGACTCATTTCTGGAGCTACTTGATTTTCCGATCCAATACGAAAACCATACGCACTTGAAATTCTCCTTCTGGCTCCACCTGAATCACATTCCAATCAATAAGATGATTAGCATCAGGTACATACGTCTTAAGAAATGACACATGGAAAACATTATGAATACATAAGGATGCAGGTAATGCAAGAATATATGCGGTAGGACCAATCCTTTCAAGTATTTCAAATGGCCCACAATAGTGCGCTGCTAACTTAGAAAAATTCCCAAACTTCAGGGAACTGCGCCTGACTTTTAATTTCAAAAATATGTGATCACCCACTTTAAACTCTTTGTGGTTTCTGCCTTTATTTGCACATCTTTTCTTCCTGTCTTGGGAAGCCTTTAAATTCTTCCTTATCTTTACCATCTTCTCTTTCATTTCCCTAAGCAGATATGGCCCAACCACTATGCGGTCTACTGGGTTTTCACAACTCACTGGTGTGCTTCACTTTCTACCATAAAGTGATTCAAATGGGCACATATTTAAATATGATTGATACCCATTGTTGTAAGTAAACTCTACCAAGTGAAGGTAGTCTTCCCATTTTGATGGCATATCCATTGACACATACATCTTGAGCATATTTTGAATCACCCGATTTACCCTCTCAGTTTGACCATCTAACTCGGGGTGATATGTTGTGCTACAATTCAAATTTGTTCCAAATCCTTTTAATAGCCCTTTCCAAAAGTTCGAGGTGAACTTGGAATCACTGTCAGACACAATTGTCTTAGGTATACCATGCAACTTATCAATTTCTCACATGTATATCTCAGCAATGTCGGCTGCCTTGTAAGTTGAATTTACTGGAACAAAATGGGTAACTTTAAATGTCCACCACCACCATAATAGAATCATGTTGCTTATAAGTCCTAGGAAACTTGGCTATAAAATCCATTCTTATAACTTCTCACTTCCACTCAAGAATGGGAAAAGTTTGTAGCAAACTACTTGGATGTTTGTGCTTAGACTTGACCTTCTAACATTCAAGACATTGAGCTATAAAATCCACAATTTCTTTTTTCATACCTGGCCAAAAGTATTGCTTCTTGACTACGACAATGGTCTTCTGGTAACTTGGATGTCCAACATAAGGAACCTTATGCATCTCTAACAATATTAGGCTTTTCAACTCTTGATCATTTGGCACATAGACTCAACTTCTATACAGGAGGATCCCATCCTCTCCCANTTGTTCCAAATCCTTTTAATAGCCCTTTCCAAAAGTTCGAGGTGAACTTGGAATCACTGTCAGACACAATTGTCTTAGGTATACCATGCAACTTATCAATTTCTCACATGTATATCTCAGCAATGTCGGCTGCCTTGTAAGTTGAATTTACTGGAACAAAATGGGTAACTTTAAATGTCCACCACCACCATAATAGAATCATGTTGCTTATAAGTCCTAGGAAACTTGGCTATAAAATCCATTCTTATAACTTCTCACTTCCACTCAAGAATGGGAAAAGTTTGTAGCAAACTACTTGGATGTTTGTGCTTAGACTTGACCTTCTAACATTCAAGACATTGAGCTATAAAATCCACAATTTCTTTTTTCATACCTGGCCAAAAGTATTGCTTCTTGACTACGACAATGGTCTTCTGGTAACTTGGATGTCCAACATAAGGAACCTTATGCATCTCTAACAATATTAGGCTTTTCAACTCTTGATCATTTGGCACATAGACTCAACTTCTATACAGGAGGATCCCATCCTCTCCCAGCTCATAACCTTCAAATTTTTGTTGCGACATACCTTACTGTAAGTTCACCTTTATGTCCACAGAACATAGATCAGATTTGGAAACTTCCGAAATTTTGTTGCACGAATCTATCTAGTACATGTTAATGGTTGTAGCCTGCATCTCATGAATCCTCCTTCTGAGTGCGTTATCCACCTTGTTCTCTTTTCCTCTGATATGCTTTATGTCAAATTCATACTCACTGAGGAACTCTAACCACATGCTTTGTCTAGATTTTAAACTTGGTTGTCCAAACAAATATTTCATACCACAATGCTCTGTTCTTAGCTCAAATGTTTTACACATGAGATAGTGCCGCCACATCTTCAAGGCATGCACTATAGCTACCAATTATAAATCATGAGTAGCATAGAGCCTTTCATGCTCTTTCAATGATCCAAATGGATCCAAAAAGGCAAAAAATTCAAAGTTCTCAGATTCATATGAAACTAGCACCATCACGTAGTGCTCGTCGTGCTGATTCCGGTAGTATATTCTTTTTTGAAAATGGACTCTGTATGGTGAAGTTATCGTGATCTAAAGTTTTTTCCAAACATGCAAAAAATTTCAAAGTCAAAGTCAACAATACATACTGTTGATGTCAGCAGTATGTCAGCATGACATGGAAGATGACATCGGCATGACATCATGATGATGTCAGCATGTTGACATGGCAACACCAAAGGCTGACATGTGTCAGGCAGATTTGGCATTTTTGGGTGTTGATGTGGCAGGTGACTGGACTGTACAGACTGACATGTGGCAGTCTGTACAATGACCTGGCCTAGTGATAGTTCGACATGTGGTAGTACAGAGGACAAGATGTAATGACGTGACAGTGACGCATGGCAATATGGCTATGACGTGACTGACAGGTGGTTGGCTCTAGGTTTGACACATGGCATATGGTGTTGACTCGACAATATGAATGGACCGCTGACTGGATAGGGTGATTGTGTGATGACTGTGTGTATGATCCAATCATGAGGTGACACGTGAATGAATCATAGGGCGCCACATGACACCTCGAATCGGGCCAATCAGGCCTAGGTCAAAAAAATTGTTGCACCTCCGGGGGATTCAAATGCATGACCTTTGGACTAGCCAATGAACTACCAAACACCTGCTAACCAAAATTCCGCATTTGTTACTTGTTAAACCATGTGGCAATAAAATCATTTATTGTCAAGATTGTCAGATTTCATGCCGAAAAGGTTGCCGAGAGACTCAAACCGCCGACCTATCCTCCTGCAATGCTTTCACCAAAGAACATTAATTGGTCGGACTACCTTAGTCCTTGTTTACCCATGTGGAAAAAAAATTATTTAATTTGATATGTGTCGGTGGATAAGGATAAGCTCCCGATCGGTGGGCCTAGGTCACCGACCAAGGCGTTGGACCAAGGTGAACTGTTCCACATGACTGGGACCTAATGACCAGGGGCATGGTGCCATTGGACCATGGCATGATCACATGGCCTTCCAAATGACTAGGAGCCTAGAGAAAGGGGGAACATGCCCAATATTTACCAAAGTGGGTTTTTAAACTTTGGAAAATGAATTTATTGTATTTTGGCCTGATTTTGATGGATTTTGGCCCTAAAAGTGGGGATCTGGAGCCCAATTTGAGGCCAGATCTTGGGAGGAAGTTGGGAGGTGACCCCCAACTCAAATTATATATAAACCAAGTCTTTTTACATCCATGAAGGGGTTCATAACAAGAGAATTATGCCAAGTTGTAGAGAGTAAGCCATTTTTATGCAAGGAAGCCAGGAGAGTAGCGAAGCTTTGGAGGCCATTTCTGGGAGTTCCACTCCACCTTTTTCAGTATCGTCTATTGCGTTGAGTTCTTGAGACAGAGAATATTATTGGTGTGTTAGTCATAGAACAAATTGATGTAATATTGATGTAATATTGATGTACTTTTGAAGCATTGAATATTAATAATAAAGACTCCCCCACTGAGACAAAGGCTCAAAGACGTAGGCAACTTTGCCGAACTCCATTAACAAGTTTTGGCATTATGGTTTGTTGTTCTTAATGCTCATTTTATGTTCTTCATTCTTTATGATGGCTGCAACATTCTTTCATTAAATATTCTTCTTCTCTTTAATTTCTAAATGGTAAATCAACTCATGCAAAATACTTAACCAAATTCTTTAAAAGATCATTTCAGATCAAGTGGTATCAGTGCAGGTTGACAGTTGGTTGTTTTTTAGTATGCATGATCACCAGGGAAAAGCTAAGTCATGGAGAATGATATATTGTAGAAGGAGATCCTGATATTGGATCAAGAAAGAGGACATCTCAAAGTGAGAATATGGCATCGGAAGAAGGATTTTCTCAAAACGAAAGAGAGTTTCAAAAAAAATTAGTTTCCATGTCGGAGATGTTAAAAGTGTTGTATGATGATTAATTGGAACGGAAGAGACTTGTTCAAGGGGAATATTCAAAGAAATAAAAAAGTAAAGAAGGAGAGGACCCTCCTCCACCTCCCTCATCTCCATCTTCTTCTTCTTCTTCAAGTACAAGTTCAAATTCTACTTCTGCAAGAAAACATTCTCTTTTTCATAAACATAATCCTGACATGTCATTACTTAAACTTGATGTGAAATTCGAGTTGCCCATGTATAATGGAGAAGTCAATACTGAGAAGCTTGATAACTTGGTCAGACATATGGAGGTATATTGCAGTGTGCAACAAATCAATGATGAGGCAACCAAAATCAAATTGGCATCACTTTGTCTTGCAAGCACATCACTCATCTGGTGGCAGAGTAAGTTGCAACATGGTGTTCGTGCTCTTTTCGTCAATGTGTGAGCAAAAAGTGAGCACTTACATGCCTAGTTGGGCTCTGCTAGTCATGACAGCTGTAATGAAAAAGGTTAGAAAGAAAACAATAAAGCTATTAACAAGAATTAAGCAAAAACTAAATAACAACATG
>SNQJ01S0132705.1:30998-44159 GCA_010110895.2 Picea sitchensis | reverse complement strand
ATTCCCAGAGAACTTCCTACCTTTAAAGATTGAAAAATGCCAAAGATGGAGTGGAAAATTTGGAAGGTAGACCCACACTAGCATTTTGATGACATTCATAGTGGACGGATAAAATTTGGGGAACCATGGGGTCATAAAGATACCCAGTCTTCCCTAAAACCAAGTCCCTTTCTCAAGAATTTTTTGATAATCATTGTGATTCTAAACCAAACAATAAATAAATCTTTGGAATAGAAATATACCTCACATTGCTTGGTCTAGTTTGAAAAAATCCATTGATACAAATCTATTATGTGGGGCCAAAATCCATTGAAGTGACATATTACTACATATTTTTGATAATAAGATAGGGAATCAGTGACATCTAGATTATAGATATTCAATGACAGAACCTTGTCATATTTATCCACTAAATAAGGACTAGCCATAACAAGGGATTAAGTTTCTTGAGGAGAGGGCTTGGATCTAGCCACATCCTTGAAAGAAACTGACTTTGAAGAGGGGGCACTTCAGGCCCCACCACCCTCCACACAAAAGCATTGCCAAAAATAAGAGTTGAATCCTTGCAAATATTATAATTAGTTAGTTAAGAAAGGCACCACCCTCCACACAAAAGCATTTCCAAAATAAGAGTTTAATCCTTGCAAATATTATAATCAGTCAGTTAAGAAAGGTCCTCTAGTTGTTTACTCTTGTTAAGATAGTGCTACTAAGCCACATGAATCCCCTGACTATACTCCAATTTACACTTAATTTTTTCCACATAATTTTAATAGTCATCCACAAGAGAATTGATTTCCTAGAGAGAGGCTTCACCATGATTATAAATCTTATTGTGATATCAAGTCTCCCTAGGCCTAAGTCCACCATAGAGAAGTTATCAATAATAGGAATTTAACCTACGAGAAAGTAGTGTTGCAAACATTTCATCAAACACTTAGCATGCATCCCCATTTACCTTGGATGTYGAATCAAAATACCACCACAAAATAGAAGAGTAGTGCCAAAAATACATGGCCTCCTCTTTCTTCTTATCATAACTGGACTACCTAGCTTGATCACACAAATACTTAACCAAAGAACCCTTCCATGTGACCATTACAACTTTGGTCTCCTTTTTGGACTACCCATCCACACTCTTGTATTAGAAAGTAGCTAAACCCTTCGCCATGCTCTAGCGAATATCATAGATCTATGCTGGGAACCAACCTCCTTTTAACCTAAGTTGCATATCCACTTCAATGAAGTGGTGACAACGGAGGAAAGGAATAGATTCAAAAGGCCAGGAAATGGAGAAACTCTCGCTCGGTTAGTTTAGAGGGACACCCATTAATCTTGCTTTGACGTCACCCTCTCTTGCAATGAGATGTGACCCCAACCATCATCTTTTGATCAAAACATTAGATGGAAACCACTACCACCATTGATGGGTGAATAATCCTCTCGCCTAAATCGGATCTACTAGTGTTCAACTTATTTATAATATTTTTATGATCTTCAAATAATTATCAATTATAAGTGTTAATATTAGTCTAGTAAACACATTTAATAATTAGTATACCAAACATATTCAACTATGATTATAATTAATAATTTGTTATAATAATATTATTAATCAATTATTCTTATTAATTATAATATTTATTATTAATTAAATATACTAATAATTACTAATAAATTACTTTTTGAAACACAATTATACACTAAAAAACTTTATGCTCTTACCTAAATATTTTCTATGATTAATTAGTTAATTGTTAAGTGACTCCTAACCTAATACACCTACCTACATACGCAACATCTAAAATGGGGCAACTAACATAAGTAATGTATTGAGCTATGTATGAGTGATACTTTCTTCTAGAATTATGTGTTGTAATGGGGCAACTAACATAAGTAATGTATTGAGCTATGTATGAGTTATACTTTCTTCTAGAATTATGTGTTGTTTATTTGCTTAGATTTACTTTCTTCTAGAATTATGTGTTGTTTGTTTATTTGCTTAGATCTATACTAAAGATTGGAATTGATGAAATATGAGTACATTTATTTCTAATTAATTTATCATTTTTATCATTTCCTTTCAAGTAGTATTTAATGTTCAACAATATCACTTCATTCTTTGCACTCAAAATTTATCATATAGGCAAGTGAACCCTAAATTTATAACCTTAATCTAATATGTAATCAAGCAGTTCTTCAAAGAAATCACTAGTTTATGACCCCTACATTGATATCGATTTGTGAGAAGGTGTAGGGAGCATAGAGCTAGTAGATTTTATTGGACACCACCCATAATTATATTAGATCAGGAGCTTGGAGTTAGGAATCCAAATAATACTTTAAGGTTGATTTTTTTTTAAACATAGAAGTTGTCATAAAGAGATTGATAGTCATTTATGGTCGATGTGTTTTTTCAATAAAATGGAAGCACCATATTTTTGGTGTTAATATTATTATGGACCAAAAAATATGTGTAATTATTATGGCGAGTTCATATCCATGTTTTACTTGACCTGAAAGGTCGATAACCCATTGTCCATGACTTGTGAAGAGGCATCTTAGTGGCCAATCATAGATTTATAACCAAGTGGCTTTCTCGTGGGATTGCAAGGGAACCTAAGAAAAATAGTGAGAGTCCATTTGGGTTTCATCACCTTGGGTTTAGCTTACTATAACTACTCAGTCATACCTTCACTTGGCTTATCTTGTCGATGAATTTCATCACCCTCGGTGAAGGGTCATTTGGAAGGCGCCTTTTAGCTCTTATGGACTTCTTGTGCTTTCTTAGCATGTCTTAGGGGTGTGCATTTGTTTTGTGTTCATAATTAATTACAATAATGAATTAATTA
Source organism: Picea sitchensis (assembly GCA_010110895.2). Classification (NCBI taxonomy): domain Eukaryota; kingdom Viridiplantae; phylum Streptophyta; class Pinopsida; order Pinales; family Pinaceae; genus Picea; species Picea sitchensis. Next base: position 41,307 of record SNQJ01S0132705.1, on the reverse strand, counting down.
ACAAGTGACCCAACCTAATACACCGACCCACATTAATGACAATTAAAATTTGTCACCTAGTTCGTGCTCATTTGAATTTAATGATAATATAATTTGAACAAAATTCACAGGAGCTAAAAACATTTGATGAAATTCCCCATGAAGTTTGATACAATAGACATCATTAATTATTGAGAAATAATTAATCACTATAGTTAGTAATTAATTATAATTTTTATCATTAATCCATCTAACACAATTAATAATTAGTCGAGCAAACACAACCAACTATGATTATAATTAGAAATTTATTAAAACTATTATTATTATTATTATTATTATTTAATTATAATAGTTATTATTAATTGAATATATTAATAATTACCATTAATTAAATATAATCTTAATTATAAATTAATGTAATAATAACAATATATTTGTCAAATCTCACTAGTGTAATCAATTTCAATGGGCCTCGTTCTGTATGGTGACCCAAGTTTAAAACCTGCTACAATTGGGAGGAGACACCTAAAAAGAAATCTGTGCAAAGGGTTGGTGTGTCCCAGGTCGGGTGTGATCCTTGAATGATTTTGATGACTTAGATGCTCATGGATCATGATTTCTCAACCATAGGCTAGTCATGTAGGTCAACTAACAAACTAACAAACTAACAAACAAAAAAAATATAATAATAATATATGTTATTCCAAAGAATTACACTTTGAAGGTTCCAAAAATATTGTCATTAAAGTAAACTATACAAAATTTAATTATGTTGATAAACTATTGAAACTTCCCTATGAAGCATTTTCTACCCTATACATATTTTATGGCATGGCCACTACCAAAAACAACATTCTAAGCAGATTGCCATCACCAAACATCCATCCCCACCCCACAAAAAATATTTTAAAAAGACTTTTAAAGCCTCGTGAGTAGCCCCAACAAAAGTTCTCAAGCAAACATAGTCATACAAGCATAACACATAACCTTTAGTTGTAAAAAAAAATTACTATTTAGAAGTAATAAAACTATAAATTAACACTGTAATAACTTGTATTTTTTTTTTATAATAGATCAATTTTGAATGGAGGATAGATTCATAGAACAATAGATCAATTTTTTTGATAATAGATCAATCTTGAATATAGATATTCTATTATGAGTGAACCATCTAAACTTGTGCATGCATGTTTGGATAATTCATTAACCACCTTATTATGGTCTTTATGGTCTTTCTTTACATGGGCAAAGGAGATGTTTGGAAATTATTCAAAGGCGTTTATCACTTGATTTAACAAATGTTCTAAAGTTAATTTATCCACTCTATAGGATCCTTTTACCTAATACACAATTAGTCTTTTATTACAAAATATTTGAAGAAATACCACTACTTTATCTAATGTTAATTTCAACAAATTAAATAAAACATGCATCTCTATCCCATTGTTTGTTCCTCATCTTAGCCCTAGTTTGAGAGAGAATATTTTTTTTTCTAACATGTACAAGATGCCACCAACTCCATAAGACACTGACTTGCCTTGGTTGTTCCCATTAAAGAAAACCCCATAACTTGGTCTTATCAATATTTGGAGGGGTGCCAGTCTCGAAGAACTTTTGTTTGGATGGTTGCTTTAGATATTTATAATATATTTAATAATATGGAAAACTTGTGAAAGGGAAAAATCCTTAACTCGAAACAACATAAGATAACATTTCTTGTAATCCATATGGCCAAAGAAACCACCATTGGAGGGTTTTGTGACGAACTATAGAGATGTTGTCCACCCAATTTTTGAAAGATTCAAAATACCTATCCAATTGCCCATACCTATTAAGCTTAACACTTATTTCTAGACTTTATTTGTAAAAGAATAGTCCACCAAAATATGGTTTGTGATCTCATCGTTATTCCCTCATAATACACAAAAACCTAAGCCTTTCCATGCTCTTCTGTGCAGGCCTTTCCAAGTCAGTTCTTTATTGATTAAAGACAACCAAAATAAAATATTGCATTTGAAAGGAAATTTTAATTTCCATAGGGTTTTGCTCCACTAGAAAACCCCTTATTCCCCTTGTAGAAACGAAACTTTATAACCTATATTTGCAGTGTAGTCTCTCTATGGATTTTTTGACCGAACTAGATATTTAGCTTCATCTCTTAAGTAATCCACTATATAATTTGGACAGGTTGACGTGAGCAATTGGTTGATAATCGACATGGAAGAAAAATAATATGGAGGTTAACATTATCAATTAAGTGTGGCCAATGGATCTGACTTAAATACTTAGTCAATGGTTTATAATTTTCCTAGGTTTTTTCCATCTCAAAGGATATACACCCAACCTAAATTTATTAAATATCTTATATTTCATATGCATTTCCCACTCTAATCATTGTAAATGGATAAGGTGATTACATGTAAATACATAATGCGCCTAAGTCATTATTATTTATTATAATGAATTATAATAATGTCTTATATTATTTTCATATGCATTTCCCACTCCAATCATTGTAAATGGATAAGGTGATTACATATAAATACATAATGCGCCTAAGTCATTATCATTTATTATAATGAATTATAATAATGTCTTATATTATTTKGACATATTATGTATTTATCATATCTATATGTTGCGTAATTTTTTTGGAAATAAAYTGTGTAAGGGTTTATAAAATGTTTGACATTTTGAATAAACACTTCACCCATCACCAAGGACTAATAAAGATACAATGATAATTATGTATTACACTATTATATATTTATATTGTGTATTACATTATTATATATTTATATTATTATTCTTACATTTATCATTTATTTATTTTACATTGATTTGCATGTCAATATATCTTTTTTTTTAACAAAAACAATTAAAGTTTGTATTGAAACAACATTGTGGCTGCATTGAACAACATGAAAATACAAAAAAATTATAAGGTAGATCATGTCTTGTAGTTATTTCTTCCTCCATTGAAAAACGAGGGGGAGAGAAGGTGAACTTTCCTCCAAAAACTTTTCATACCGTATTCCTAAGTACAAGGATACATTCTTACAAATATTACATAGTAGAATGCAAAAACAAAAGATAGTTATCGATTGTGAACTACAATCCCCCATTAATCAAGGGGGAGTCCAAAGTTAAATGATGAACCAAGAGGATATTTCTTTTCTCCTTGTAAGTTATTTAGTATTGATTAGATTTCCTTCCCCTCATGAGAGGAGGGGAGGGATTTGGAGCATTCTTTAGGACTTCAACAAAAGAAAAGGATTTAGAAGAGTCAGAATGAACATGTGGTTCTGGCTTGGATTCTTTTTCCTCTTCCCGATCTAATTCCCCTTCTTCCTCCTTTGTTTCCTTTGCTTCGTCTTCTTCCTCCTCTCCCTCCTCTCCTACCTTCTCTTCTAATGGGACATTGGTCTCTAGTTCCTTGTCGAATGGATTTGTACCACCATCTGGATGAGTTGATTCAGAGTTAGAATCTGTTACTGGTTCCTCTTCCCTTTCAATTTCCTTCTCCATGTATTCTAGATTTACCAAACCATATATATTCCAAATAAATTCAAATTTATTATTGCTTGAATTGGCTAGACCCTCTTGGGATGGATTTGACTAAGGTGGTCTCTTATGCTGGGAGTTTTTGTAAATGCGGATGAACCTGAACATATAAGATCTAGCTAGAAAAGGACATACATAGTTTGCAGAAAAATGAGAAAAGATGGAAACGAGAGAGAGAGAGAATCAAAGAATTGTATTAACTGAATGAAAGACTAATACACTACAATAGATATGCACTGCATAGCTAAACTAATGCACCATAATGTATGAGCTAATGTGCCATAGTGGTGGTCTAGAGTGATCTGGACACACACCCACAGTCACAGGAGTTAACTGCCACCTAGTCTAAGTCAACTAGCCTCTCAATTCTGAGTTAACTTATTGAAAGCATCAGTAATGCGCCACTCTGGTGATAATCCCAAGGAAAATTTGCATTATCAGTGATGATCCCAATGTTGCATGGTGATGGAACCAATGTGGCATCAAGACTCCACTCAACTGATCCAAATGAAGTGTGAACTGAAGAGAATATTCCCCTAGAATGTAGGAAAATGAATATTCTCCCTAAAATGTAGGAGACTAGATAATGACTAATAAACGTAGGGAAAACCTTAGGAAAAAGAAATCCTAGGTGTGTGTGAAGTATCTCCAACACCCCCCTTGAACATCACTATGGTGAAAATAAAAGAATGGGTCCCGAAAACGAGGCCATGTTAGGTACCCGAAAAAAAAATACACACTGAAATAAATGAGGAAAGAGGGAAAACCTCATGGGAAACCCCCCCTCAAGGTACAATGTATATGAAAAAATAACTGATGGTTTCTAGGAAACTGTGTCCTTCACTCAAGATGACTGCATAGAGAATGGAACTTATGCTCAGTGAAGGTCTTGGTGAAGATGTCTGCAGTCTGTTCTGCTGAAGGACATAACTGTAGGTCGATGATCCCCTCGTGTACTAATTATCAGATGTAGTTCATGTGGATCTTGATGTGCTTCATCCACTGCCTTTGAATTGGATCTTTGTAGAAATTTAGAGTGCTCTAGTTGTCACACCAGATGACGATCGACTGGTGAAACTGAATGCCCAACTCAGTGAGAAAATGCTATAGCCACATAACATGAATGGTTATGTTAACTACCCCTCTGTACTTTTCCTCGGATAAAGATAGAGCAATATAATCCTGCTTCTTGCTCGACCAACAGATGGGATCAGAACCCAGACTGAGTGAGTAACCATATGTGGACTTGCGATCAATGCTTTCTTCAGCCCAGTCAAAATCAGTGAACTCGATGAGGTCCAATGCAGAGTATGCTCCATAGTGAATCCCAAAGTCCATCGTTCCCTATATGTATCAAAGGATACACTTTGCATCCTTCCATTGTAGTTCATGCATCATTTGCATGAACTGGGAGACTGCTGAGACTGCATAGGAGAGGTCTTGTCTAGAGTGTGTGAGATACAACAAGCTCCCCACTAGCTATTTGTATAGTGTTTTTTCCACCAGTGGAGTGTCCCCTCCATCCTCAAGTCTGACTCCTGATAGGAAATGATTCGGGGTAGACTTGTAGTCTGTCATGTGGAATCTCTCGAGGAGATCTCGTGCATACTTGGCCTGAGACAGTTTGATGTCTGATGCATCCTGACTGATCTCAAGACCAAGGAAGAAATGTTGCGGACCCATGTCCATCATTAAGAACTTGTCATAAAAAATCCTCTTTACTGCAACAATCGTTAAAGTAGAGCAACCAGTGATCATCAAATCATCAACATACATAACTAGGAGTAGAAGTGAATCAGTCATCCTAAGTATGTAAACGTTTAGGTCTGACTTACAACGTACAAAGTTCTGTGATAGTAGGTAGGAGTCCATATTGACATGCCATGCCCTCGGAGCCTGCTTGAGGCCATAAAGGGAATTCTTCAGTTGAAAGACCAAAGATGAATCCTGCATGAAGCCCCGAGACTGCTCCATATAGATCTCCTCAGAGAGAGCTCCTTGAAGAAATGCATTCTTCACGTCCATCTGATGGAATTCCCATCCCTTAGTTTCCACAATGGCAAGTTCCAAGTGTACGGAATCCATATTCGCTACTGGGGCGAAGGTCTCGTCATAGTCAATGTCGTGCACCTGTTGAAAGACTTTGGCAACTAGCCTATATTTGTATCTACTAACTTGTCCATTTGTTTTGCTCTTGGTCCTGTAGACCCATCTACACTTGAAAATTTTCCCTTCCTGAAGGAAGGGGAACTAGATCCCAAGTCTGGTTCTCGAGGAGGGAGTTGTACTCCTCTTGCATGGAATATTCCCCAAAGGGATTCCCAACAGCCTCACCAAAGACTCTGGATCTGAAGACCGAACCAAGAAAATATGCTTAGGTGGCATCAGTTCAATGGTGGTGAGTGAAAGAGGAGGCTCCTCTAAATCATATCGAGTCCTCCTGGTATCAGTTGGATCCCCAACAAGATCTCATGCATCCTGAAGAGTAGTATTGGCCCACTTCATCCTTGACTCTGGCTCTGCATCTGCATGCACTGAATCTGCATATGACTGTATTGACTCAATATTTGAATTATTTTAATCCTATGAATCATAACTTTCATCTGAAGAAGAGTCAACATGTGCATGCTCATCATCTCTGATAGGTGGAAGAACAAAAGTGTTGACATGAGACTCCTGAGGTGCATGTGAGATAATTTCCTCGAATTGGACACTGCGCTCAATGATGAGTCGGTCCGTAGAGGGATCAACGAGTCTGTATCCCTTCACACTATCCGAGTATCCAAAAAATATACACTCTGTAATCTGTGGATCAAGTGCCTTCCTCTTCTCAGATGGAATCCTAGCCCATGCATGTTAACCAAATATACAAAAGTGGATCACTTCTGGCTTGAGGCAACTCCAAGCCTCGAAGGGAGTCTTATCCTTGACATATCTATGGGGATATCTATTTTGGATGTTGTTTGTACAATTAAGTGATTTAACCCATAATCTATGTGGAAGTGAATTTGCATGCAACATGCAAGATTCCATCTCTTTCAGAGATCTATTCTTCCACTCAACAACTCCATTTTGCTGCGAAGTATAGGGAACCGTGTGCTGCATCTGAATCCCAACCTCAAGACATATATTCTATACCACATGGTTGACATAATCCCCCCCATTATCTGTTCGGAGGAATTTGATATTCCTTCCTGATTGTCTCAACAAGGACTTTGAAATCTTTGAGATGCTGAAAGAGCTCAAATTTTTTCTTGAGAGAGAAAGTCCAAGTGTAGCATGATAAATCATCAATAAAAATGAGCACATGCCTCTCTTTACTGATTGATGGATGCATAAAAGGGCCCATGAGATCATTTTGGATCAGATCCAAAGGAGAGGAGGCCATTTAAGTCTTTCCTTTGTCGAACTTGTCTTGAGGGTGTTTTCCAAGGACACATCCCTCACAAATTCCTTTGGAGAAGTGGATGTCTGGTAGACCTTCAACCATTCCTTGCTTTATAAGTTGTTACATGTATCTAGAATTTAAATGCCAAAACCTTTCATTCCATATCCTACTTCTTTCATCAACATGCGTAAGAAGTAATGAAGAATTCGGTTCAATAAATTCAAAAAACATGTAGATTCTAGATTGGCGATTTACCTCACCAGTAGAAAATTTGGAATTGGTTTGCATGTCATAGATATACACAACATCAGGTGTGAATATTACTCTCTTTATGGTGCTAGAGTTTGTCATCTGATACAAGGAGAGAAGACTTACAGATATTTTGGGAACGTGTAGCACATTTTTGAAGCCCCTGTTTGTGAGTTCAACTCTCCCTTTGCCAGTGATTTTGATTGGAGAGTCATCCCCCATCAGAATAGGAGGACCTTTGCATGCATACAATGAAGAGTATACTTCCTTTGTGGATTCCACGTGTTGTGATGCACCTGAATCTACAATCCAAGAATCAAGAGAGAAGTTAGTGGCAATCAAAGCATGACTAGAATTACCTTTCTTGGGGTTTTGATCTTTTGGATTCTTCTTCTTGGCAACCTCAGGGATGTGTTATCCAAGGTTGTTTTTTTGAAGTATTTGTGCCATTTGATATATATTCTTATTCATGCATACATATTTTGGATGGAATTCTTGTTGGCAGTAAGTGCATTTCTCCCCTTTTCTTCCCTTTCTACCTTTGGATCTAGAGGAATTGTTGAAGGGTTTTGAGTACCCTTCCTTCTTTAGATTTTCATGTTCCTTCCCTTTGTCTTTGTTTTTAAATTTCTTATTTTTGTGACTACTACCATCTTGCACAGCAAGTGCATGTGCCTTTGAGCCTTTGATTTTTCCCATGTTGATGAGCTTGTTCTGTGCTTCCGTTAGAGACTCGATAAAGACCTCAAGAGAGGGCATGGTCTAGGTGGCTCCAGAGGTGAGCCTAACTAAATGAAATGTGGATAAAAACACTGAGTATTTTAGACCAATTTTGAAAGAGTGGTAAGCACCATTTGTTTCTCCTCAGATTTATCAACCCCACAAGCCTTGAGTTGCAAAAAAAAATCCTTATATTTGCTAAAAAAATATTGGAGATTGTCAAAGGTTTTTGGATCCAAAGTGAGAAATTCCACCTCAATCATATGTCCCCTCATCTCATCTTGTTTTCCAAAAAGTCCTTCCATGGTGGTCCAGAATTCATTGGGGGTTTTACATGAAGATACGTGAAAGAGGATTTCAGGAGAAATGAGACTGCAAATAGTTCCATACGCTTCATCCATCCGATTCAGATACTTGGATTTTTCGATGGCTGATGTGGGTTCGGTCTCTGTGGCCATGGTTAACCTGTATAATCCTTTGCTTCAAAGATGCAATTCCATCTTATGCTTCCATGCAAATAAATTGTACGGTGTAAGGATTAATTCTTTTGGAAATTCCATTTTCCCGCTGTGTTCAATATTCTGTACCTACAAAAAGACTCTAGTGTGTCTTTTTCCTAGAAATCCTTCATCTTTGATGCCATGTAAATGTGGATGAAACTAAACATATAATATCTAGCTAGCAAAAGACATACACAATTTGCAGAAGAATGAGAAAAGACATAAATGAAAGAGAGAGAATCAAAGAATTTTATTAACTGAATGAAAGAATGATACAATACAATAGATATGAGTTGCATAGCTCAACTAATTGACATAATGCATGAGCTAATGTTCCATAGTGGTGGTCTAGAGTGATTTGGACACACACCAGTAGTCACGAGAGTTAACTATCACCTATTCTAAGTCAACTAGCCTCTCAGTTCTCAATTAACTGACTGAAAGCATCAGTAATGTGCCACTCTGGTGATAATCCCAAGGAAAATGCGCATTAGTAGTGATGATCCCAATGTTGCATGGTGATGGAACCGATGTGACATCAAGAGTCCACTCAACTGATCCAACTGAAGTGTGAAATGAAGAGCATATTCCCCTAGAATGTAGGAAAATGAATATTCTCCCTAAAATGTAGGAGCCTGGATCATGACTAATAAACATAGGGAAAAACTTAGGAAAAGGAAATCCTAGGTGTGTGAAAAGTATCTCCAACAATTTATACAATTGCTAGGAATTGTTTTGAACTCAACTTCTTTTCTTGATTGCTTCTTTGAGGGAGGATGCTCCTCTTGTATTTTTGGATAGATTTTGGAAAAATGCCCGTAAACATGACATGCCTTGCACTTGAAAGGAGTATTCTTGTCATCTAGTGATTAATGGTGGCTCCACCCATCTAGATGGATTTGAAAAGCCTCTGGGAGTCCCTTCTCCAAATCCACCTCCACACATATTCTTTCACAATAAAACAATCTTCCTTTTGGTTCTACTCGGTCAATGAATCAATTCATCCCGTTCCCAATATATCTAAGAGAGAAATCATCCAAGAAAATCAAAGGGATATGTGGCAACCTAACCCATATAGGGGATGCTATAATTTCCTCTTTTGGGTTAAAATCAAGGGACTACATAGACATATACATTCCCATGGATCCATGAAATGGCTCCAGAGTGGAAAATCAAATCATGCTCTTCTTTATTGAAAAATAGAAAAAAATAATAGCCTCAACCAAAAGAAAATGATAATAGTTGCCTTTGAATCTTGGGAGACTGGTGTTCCGCTACCTAAGTTTATACAACTCTTGGACTTGTAAACTTTTCAATAAAAACACACTTAGACATAATAAGGGATTTTCTTCTTGGGTTTGAATATGGGAGATCCAATTGAGGGACATATTCCAAACATTTTACGAATCAACTTTGTCGAGGCTGATTTTTTTGTTTGGATTAAGGGACTAGACCAAGGAGTTAAAAGCCTCAATATTTGGGTGATTATCATCTCCCATTGTTCCTTGAACTATATCTTCAACTCTCAATCATGGATCCACAAGGAAGGATACCCCGTAATTGACACATGCAGGTAAAATTGATGATGACTAAGGAGAAGCCCTTGATTGATGCTTTGCTCCAACAATGAGGAGCAATAGGAGATTCTCGGTTGGCACATTACTCCAACAAATGGTGGTGGCTAGGGTAAAACCTATCCATAGAAGATAATGCCTCCCATATGCTTGCTTTTCTCACAATCTCGTGATTTTGTTTAGTTAAACTTGTGTGTTAATATATTGTTTTTTTTAAAAGCTAGAACAAAAATATATTTTATTATAAAAAAGTTGTAGCATAGACTACAATAGTCATATAGATAGTGTTGATTGGGAATATTTCTAATTTCCAACTTCCCTTGGTGGAACAG
>SNQJ01S0132705.1:0-25752 GCA_010110895.2 Picea sitchensis | reverse complement strand
AGTAGTCATCTTGATGTTATAGGAAATATTCACCACGCTTCTGTTGTGCACTGGAGGTTCTCCACCAAATTGTCTTCTTCTTATCTCCATATAGGAATATCTTTCTGGTATGCCTCAAAGTCTTGAGATTTCTCTGCATGCGCTCTTTACTCAATTTCTTCTGGAGAACATTATTTGCATTCATCTGATGTAGAATTTCGACTCGTGGATATAATGACTTATGTAGAGATAAGTATGGTGTACTGGAACACTCAATCGTCATAGTCTCCTCCCTCCATCTGAGAGAACCTCTAGTTCTAGATCTCACAATGCTTTCATTCATAAGTCTTTCGTACACTATTTTTCATCACGACTTTCAGTTCTTCTGCTTGATTTCTTTTAGTGAGTTCATATTAGGCTGGTAATCTTCTTGATACAATGACTGGTTGTTCTTATTCTTCTTTCTTGGAATCTTCATGTTATTCTTTAGCTCTTGGGTCCATGGAGTTTCTTATAGATTCCATGCCCTTAGAGATTCCACTTCTTACCTTCATCATCGGTTCACGGATCTGGATGGACAACCAAGAATACTTTAAGGCTTCTCTTCGAAGAGGTTTTCTTCTACGGTTGAGTTGAACATGTATTGTCTTTTCATGGTTGCTACCATGGATATATATATTTTTCATCATCTTCAATGGATCATAGGATTAGCTCCCTCTTGATCCTTGCTTTATGTATAAGTGCATATAATCTTCTCCCTTTGTCTGACTGAGTCCATGCTTCCGTCTCCATCCTTATTGTCTTCTACAATATATATAATAGAGTCCACACTTCCATCTGCAACCTTATTGTCTTCTGCAATATATAATTGGTTCTCTTGTCTAACAGAGTCCACACTTCTATCTTAGTTGTCGTCATAAGTCTTCCTCCAATTCCTCTTGATGTCTGACTTCTAAGTCTCTTCATGATTGATTCGTCTTATCTTGCAGTAGCTTTCACATGATTTGTATTTCATCCTTTCATATGTATTATCTAATGACATTCATCCTTGTCCTATTGTTCTTTCATAGGTATAGTCCTTCTTGGAACACATTATCTTCCAAGAGATAGATATACAAGATATGTACAGAGATGATGCAAGAAAGATATGTACAAGAGATAAGAAGAGTGTTGTTACCTTTTAGTAGAAGAAGTCTCTTCCATCCTGCTTAGTCTTCTTAGTAGGTTCCTTTTCTTCGACAATCGACGCTTCATGTTTCTTCTTCCTTTTCTTTAGATTGGGACATTGATTTATGTAGTGACCGTATTTCTGACAGTTGAAGCATTGTATTTCAGAAATGTCTTTCTCTTGATTTGGCTTCCTCCTTGAACCAAACTTCCTTTTGTTCCTAAAGTTCTTGAATCTTGTTGTGAAGGCTTGATCATCATGCTTCTTTTGAGGTTTCTCTTTTGCATTGATTCTTGATTCTTCTTGAGCACAACAATTCCAAAGTTCTTCAAATGTCGGGTATTCCTTCCTTGTGTTCATGCTTGCGGAAAATGCATCCCATGTCTTGGGAAGACCATTGAGTACTATGTTCACCAATTCCTTTTCTGAAGTGATCTCTTCAATATCTTGTAGTTGATCTCTTAGCTGGGAGATCCTTACAAAGTAGGATGTTATGTTGTCGTCATCATTCATATTCATGTCATGGGCTCATTCTTCAGACTCATAACTTGTCCAATGTTTATGATCATGGCATTGATGTCCGTCATGAACTTCTCATGGTGCAGCATTGCGGTTCCTTCTCTTCTCCTTCTTCAAGCTCCGGCTTCACGATCTTTCAGCACCACGTATCAACTCCTTTATTCTTGGAAAGGATGGAGTCAATCCTTGTCTTCCATGCTCTGAAGTTAGAAACCCATTCTAAACGTTTCTCGGACTTCATAGAGTTTGTCATAGCTTGCTTGACTTGGTCAAACCCTAGATTTGACGAGAAATCCAAACTTCACATCTTGGCCTTATCAGAGAGTGCAGGGGAATCAAAGCTAGGCCAAGGCAGCAGTCTATCAGAGATAATTTCAATGCTCTCGTCACTTAAGGTGCCTCAACAAGAGGTTTAGGGTTAACAAGAGGTTTAGGGTTTCATCAATTGCTCCTGCTAGTAACCATAATAACAGTGTCTTGGAAGCTGCTCCTGCTAGTAACCCTAATGACAGTTCCTCAGCGAGCTCAATATCTAGTGGCTATGTTTCCTTCTAGTTTTTATACTGAATGAAGGAGGTGTGTGCGCATAACCTGTTAGAATATATAGAATATGGTGTGCTCGTTTTACCATTGACAATACACTCATCACCCAACCACAAGCCGAAGCCTCCCTCAGAGCACCTTAGCCTTGACCACTAAGAATTCCTCAGGAAGCAAACCCTAGGCTAGATAGCCAAACAAGAGTAGCACATCAATCCCCAAGAATGGCATCACAAAAGGCCGATCAAATGTTCCAAACCCTAGCCAAGAGATATCAGAAAATATCACGAAACTAGTTGTTGTTGCGGTACTTTTGCAACCCTCCTCCAAACACGTACGCAATTTTGCAAGCTGCGGTCTTAGCCCAAGGAACTGCAATTTTGATATGTTGTCAAATGAGAACTAGCCCCCTATATTTATAGTACTGTCAGTTTGTTAGGGCCGACTTCTCCTTCTAGGAGTGTGTTTGTTAGGTTTATTATTAGCAGTAATTTTTAGTGGAGCTTGCTACTCTTTGGAGGCTAATAGCCTAATATAAATTTTCTTCTTGAGCGAACAAGGGCTTCTGGGATTATTAGCCAACTCATTAGGGTTTTCTGCTTTCCGGAGTCTTCTATTCGTCCCGGTTCACACATGGGGAGTAAATACCTCCCACATCTGCCATAATCGATATGGATATTTGGATTTATTTTATCCATTAATAGAAGTCGGGTTTTCACTATATTAATGTGTTATCTGTTATATTCTTATGTGTGTTTCATTTCCCTATACTGGCATGGATTTACCATTAATGATCTAGGCCATAATTTTTTATTGTAGTCCTTAGTTAGAGATTTCCAGCGAGCTATTGTGTGTGCCAAATAGAGATTGTATGTGAAAATTACATCCCTGGGAAGTTGATGTAGGAAATAATGTTCAAAATACCTTTTTGGCATTTCAAAACACATTTGAATTGCTTTCCCTCGGGTTTAGGGTTTTGGACCTTTAGGGTTCTTTCTTTATATTAAAAGGCCATCCTTTTGGCCTCTTATATTAGATTTTGTGAATGAGCATAGTGACATCTCTCTCTCTCTCTCTCTCTCTCTCTCTCTCTCTCTCTCTCTCTCTTCATAGATAAGAAAGCTACCACCATTCTTGCAAGCTTATCTATGAAGTATTCTATATTTTATTCATTAATAGAGAGTTGGGTGTTCATTGTATTATTGTGCTCTCTACTATATTCTGTGTGTGTTTCATTTCGTTCCTAATACAATCCAAATCAATACTTCCATATTTGATTTTAGCTTATATTATCTTGATTGGGTATATTCCAACACTTGATGTTCATGTTGATTTGACATAATAAATAGTTGAATCAGTTAAGTGATTCAACACATATCTTGAATATAAAAAAACATATTTGTTGATGTTATAATATACTATAATAAGACATTTTAGATCTATTGCATGCTGCTTGAAAAGTGCACCTTAAGGGATGTAGCATTGTGGTATTGAATTACACTTATATGGTATTTATTCTCTTAGGTTACCTAGTGAAATTGGGTTGAATGGAAGTGAAATATTACTATTGTAATTTAATATTTCAAATCAGCCTTAAGGTTGAAAGTTCATAGGAAATAAATTTAGGGAACCTTGAGTTTGAGGTGGAATTTCTGAACTTGCATTAATTTCCCTAAAATTTCTACAATAGTCGTGACATGGTGGTATCCATTGTGAGGGTGTATGTTTAGATGCTATAGTTAACCACGAGGGGATTGAAGAAATGAGAGGGGGGAGAATTTAAGTTACTTCTATGTTGGTGTGGGAGACATTCATCAATTGTTGCTCATAGAGTAAGGTCTTGAGTAGCCTATTGGAAATATTGGGTCATTAAAACATCTCAAAGAAGGGGATCGGTGGAAGAAATGTGGGGTTGGAAGAGTGTGGTATTTAATGGGGTATCCATGGGTATGGTTGGTGGAGGAGGGGTGGTGTGGGTTTGATGACATAGGTGGATGAAGATTTGTTTTTGGTGTCATTTAGCATTGAGACAAGGGGTGGTGAAAATAAGTAAAGCAATGATACCCAATATTACCCCAATCACACATGGAGGTGGATTGATGCATGCATTATTTTAAATTAGGATTAATCATCTCAACACATATAATAATTAATAGCCTAATCATTGTTTTCTATTTTTTCTAAATACTATGTATATATTATATATCTTCTTGAAAATTTACCATTAAATATTTTTATTGATAGTGATTTAGAACTATCATAAAAGCTTATAAATTACATTTTGGATAATTTATTATGCATACCCATATAAATCGTTGTATATGGGTATATACAACGATTTCATATGTGGTTTTATTATGCATACCCTAATCATTGTTTTCTATTTTTTCTAAATACTATGTATATATTATTTATCTTCTTGAAAATTTACCATTAAATATTTTTATTGATAGTGATTTAGAACTATCATAAAAGCTTATAAATTACATTTTGGATAATTTATTATGCATACCCATATAAATCGTTGTATATGTTTTGAGTTGTAGTGCATATTTCTTTTTTAAAACATTAATACAATTACATGTGTACTATATATTAGAATATATACTATCTAATATGAAATACCATTAATATTTACAATTTCATAGTACATAATATTTACAATTTCATGGTACATAAACCAAGAAAAATACGTAAGATAAAAAGAATATACATGTTCCACATTTTTAAAGAATCTATAAAGGGGTCAATGCCAAGTCCTTGCAGATACCATATTGATAGAAATACAAAGACACTCATAAGATTGAATGTTATTTTATTTTCATATTTTTTCGTTTGGAGGGCAATAAAGACTCCATGGAGTTGTCACATTCAAAATGCAATTGCTTCCACAATTGGTATATTGGTCATGGTAACTTTTCGTGTGTGGTGATTAAAGTTTTGTATTGATAAGTGGGAGGTTCTACACATCCATATACTTGGATTTTTTTCACTTAGGATTTTTTAATAAGATCGTTGGTATTGGAAATTGTTTTTTAATCTTATAGGGTTTGATGATACAACGCACGGATCACCTGAAATATTATTACAAATTCCTCGAGCAATTCTATCACTTGCATAAGAGTGCTACATAATAAATTTTCTCTCCTTCTACCAATTTATATGACATTGTTTGATTATTCTTAGATATCTCATCATTGATTCACAAACTTGGTTCATGGATTGGATTGGATTGTGATTCACAAACTTGGTTTATTGATTCACAAATTTGGTTCGTGGATTGGATTGTGAATCACATACTTGATTGGATTTTATGGATTGGATTGTGATTTTAATATATTTTAGATTATTAATTTTATTAATTATCTTTATTTTATATTTATAAAGTGTTTTTTTCTCTTATTTTTATTTATTATATATTTTATGTTAAATCTTGGTTTTAGGTAGAATGTTAGAAATAGAAGCAAATCTAAATCTTTATATTAATATTTTTTAAATGTAAGTCTATGTAACATATGAGTGATGAATTAAGTTAAGTTATTAATCCATATTATTATAAAATATAATTAATTATATAGGTAATATATGAGCAATGGATGCAGAGGTGTTATGAGGCTTCTCTCTATTTTTGTGTATATCTTCTGGACTTGGGTATTATGATGCTCTTTCCTACTACTTATATTAGACGTGCATAGGTTTGTTCTTTTTTATGCTTGTGAAGTTGGGTGGCCCTAGTGGGGATTCCATATTTTAGACTAAATGCATGTGTCATCATGCATTATTCAGAATCTTTAGGGATTTTATTGAATATGAATAGAATTTACTCTTTTTCATGGAAAAAAAAACCACACAAGAGATTAATTAAATTGAGTTATTAATAATATTATTATGAAATATAATTAATTGATGTAATACCCTTAATTTATAAGAGTTATAGTTATCTCCCTTATTTGTATTTATGTGTGGATGTACATAAAAATATTATTATTGACAATGGTAATGGACAACTATGTAGAGTGAAAATAGTTTTTTTCCTCATAAATTTCCCCACTATAAACCCTATTTTATTATATGGTAAATATGTTTTATATTTTCTTCTTTGACATATCTTAATTTTATTTCACAAATATCATTTTTCTTATTTTCATTTGCAATCATAACTTCCACCTCTTCTTTATATTATTTTTTACCAAATAACAAACTTGTTTGTAGAAGTTCTTTATGTTTTTAGTATTTTCATTTGAAACCATAACTTTCACCTCTTCTTTATATTATTTTTTACCAAATAACAAACTTGTTATAGGTTATTATTTCCATAAAGTAGGATTGATTTTTCCCAAGATCTATGTTACTTTGAAAATTAGATCTCCACTAATCAAAACATCAAAATTTCCAAAATTCTTATATGGAATCTAAATCTCTTTCCACTATTTTATATTTTTTGAAAATCATTCCTATTATTATTTCTTACTAGGATTTTCCATGACTAATATCCCTCCAAATAATTTATGATCCACCTTACGATAATGGATATTCTATATAATCTCATTTCCTTCCAAACATGGGCTTGAATTTAATGGTGGTACACATTTTCTATTTGATAATGGTTTTTTTTAATTGAGAATTCAACAATGTCTACGTTGGTTAGTTGTATAGTTGTGATATCATTTATTAAAGTTAGATGGGAAATAAATAAATGATCCATTTCTATGGAGTATGATATATTAAAATGTAACTTTCATCCTTTATTATAAGAATGCCATGATTGAGCATCTTTACAGTGGTTAGGGTTTACCTTAGTTATTGTTGATTCGCTTCATATTGCCATAACTGCTTCATTGAGGTTGTAAGAGATGCAAGAACTTACTAAATGGAGTTTGGATCCTAAGAAGATTGCACTCCACCCTCACTAGGAATTGAGCGGAGTCATTAGTTGTTGCAGGAGAAGGGTTGTTTCCACCATTTGTAAATTAGTTCGTAAGCCATGGGAGACACTTGCTTAGAGGCATTCATCTCTCTGGTTCATTTCATGATTCTAAGGAAATGAAATCAACCTCAACCACAACATTTTTTCAATGATTGGAATTCATCCCTCAACTGGACCTCCCATCTTCAGAGCCGTGAAAGAAACCCCACATTCTATCTGGTGACTCTGGTTGTAAAATTTACAGGCCTCTGGCCCAGTCCAAAAGTTGTGGAAGCATGGGTAGCAAATCAATGGTCCCCTAAGATAAATGGACAAGTAATATTGTTATCCTTTGGTCATAGTTATTATGTTTTTTCTCTTTTTAAACAGGGAAGAGCGAGCTCTAATATTTAGATCTGGGCCATACTTCATGGGTTCCAAGAGAATGTATCTCTCCTTGTGGACCCTTGAATTTAACCTATAATGAGATATTATGACAACCCTAGTGTGGGTAATATTACCTCATCTTCCGTCAATTTTTTAGGATGAATGCTCCCTAAGAGCGATTGGAAACAAACTGGATCATTTTATTGACTGAGAAAAAACAAAAGGGAACCTATATTCTTATGCAAGAATATGTGAGGAGGTGGACTTGGAGAAAGGACTCCTAGAAGATTTGAAAATCAATCTAGATGGATGGAGCCACCATCCAATGTTATAATATAATAATAATAATAATCTATTTTAAAGGTCTGTAAAAGCCGACTACACCAGAATTGGTGTATGAGACCCCCTTGTTTGTGGGACAAGGGACCCCCCTCCATGAAACGATTTGAATTATACAGAGGTATACATAACCTACCCCCTCTGGATTTGAACTGTGACCTTCTTGTGACCTCTTAAGAGAAAAGAAATGTTCTTAACCATTAGGCCCACTCATCTTGTATGAAGATCACGTTCAAGTGCATGGTTTGTCATGCTTATGGACATATTGCTAAAAACTCTCCAAAAACCCAAGAACAACATCCCCCTTTGAAGAAGCACTCAAGGATAGAACCATATTTCAAGATGAGAAGATCACGTTCAAGTGCATGGTTTGTCATGCTTATGGACATATTGCTAAAAACTCTCCAAAAACCCAAGAACAACATCCCCCTTTGAAGAAGCACTCAAGGATAGAACCATATTTCAAGATGGTTCCAAGTAGGCGAAGAAATTTTCAACAAAAGGGGTCATCTTATCAAAATCCATCTCAAGAGGATCTACCTATGTCAAGAAACAACAAATTTGATGTTCTTGGGAACTTAGAGGAAACAACAAATCCTTAAAATATGGAGAAGGGGGTTGATGAGGAACATGCAACATATATTAATCTTGAACTAGCTCATCTTGGGAGTGGTATAGATAAATCCCCTAAGGATCCAATATCCAATGCTCAAGAAGATGAGGAGGAAGTACAAGAATAAGAGGAAAAATAGAGACAATGCAAAAGAGTCATAGGAGGAAGATGAGGAAGTAGAGAAGCTGAGGAGGAAGGAAGTGATTCAGGTTAGGAAGAGGAAAAAGAGGAGGAGCTAAAGAGAAAACCCATGTTGAGCCCTCTAAATCCATCTCCTTTGTTGAAGCCTTTAAAAAGGCACCAAATCCTTCACCTCCCCTTACAATGGGAAGGAAATACAACTAATATCATATTGCTCATGAGGAAGAAAAGAATATCTACTTGGGACATCAGGAAACCATTGAATTTCTGCCAAGATAATTATGCATTTTTTAATGTATTTTTACTTTGTGGCTCAATTTGTGAGGAATTTATCCATGTACCAGGCCATATATAAAAATCCCTAATAAAAAAAATATGGTTTATCTCCCCACTGTTCCACCAAGGGAAGTTGGAAATTAGAAATATTCCCAATCAACACTATCTATATGACTATTGTAGTCTATGCTACAACTTTTTTTTTATAATAAAATATATTTTTGTTCTAGCTTTTAAAAAAAACAATATATTAACACAAGTTTAACTAAACAAAATCACGAGATTCTGAGAAAAGCAAGCATATGGGAGGCATTATCTTCTATGGATAGGTTTTACCCTAGCCACCACCATTTGTTGGAGTAATGTGCCAACTGAGAATCTCCTATTGCTCCTCATTGTTGGAGCAAAGCATCAATCAAGGGCTTCTCCTTAGTCATCATCAATTTTACCTGCATGTGTCAATTACGGGGTATCCTTCCTTGTGGATCCATGATTGAGAGTTGAAGATATAGTTCAAGGAACAATGGGAGATGATAATCACCCAAATATTGAGGCTTTTAACTCCTTGGTCTAGTCCCTTAATCCAAACAAAAAAATCAGCCTCGACAAAGTTGATTCGTAAAATGTTTGGAATATGTCCCTCAATTGGATCTCCCATATTCAAACCCAAGAAGAAAATCCCTTATTATGTCTAAGTGTGTTTTGATTGAAAAGTTTACAAGTCCAAGAGTTGTATAAACTTAGGTAGCGGAACACCGGTCTCCCAAGATTCAAAGGCAACTATTATCATTTTCTTTTGGTTGAGGCTATTATTTTTTTCTATTTTTCAATAAATGGATGATTTGATTTTCCTCACGGAGCCATTTCATGTGGATAATATGTCTATGTAGTCCCTTGATTTTAACCCAAAAGAGGAAATTATAGCATCCCCTATATGGGTTAGGTTGCCACATATCCCTTTGATTTTCTTGGATGATTTCTCTCTTAGATATATTGGGAACGGGATGAATTGATTCATTGACTGAGTAGAACCAAAAGGAAGATTGTTTTATTGTGAAAGAATATGTGTGGAGGTTGATTTGGAGAAGGGACTCCCAGAGGCTTTTCAAATCCATCTAGATGGGTGGAGCCACCATTAATCACTAGATGACAAGAATACTCCTTTCAAGTGCAAGGCATGTCATGTTTACGGGCATTTTTCCAAAATCTATCCAAAAATACAAGAGGAGCATCCTCCCTCAAAGAAGCAATCAAGAAAAGAAGTTGAGTTCAAAACAATTCTTAATTTTAGTATAGAATTGTTGGAGATACTTTTCCACACCTAGGATTTCCTTTTCCTAAGTTTTTCCCTATGTTTTTTAGTCATGATCGGGCTCCTACATTTTAGGAGATATTCATTTCCTACATTCTGGGGGTATGCTCTTCATTCACACTTAGTTGGATGGATTGAGTGGACTCTTGATGTCACATCGGTTCCATCACCATGCAACATTAGGATCATCACTACTAATGGCTCCTTAGGATTATCACAGTGGCACATTCTTGATACTTCGGTCAGTTAATTGGTGAGGCTAGTTGACTTAGAATGGGTGATAGTTAACTCACAAATGACTCTTGGTGTGTGTCCAAATCACTCCTAGACCACCACTATGGAGACATTAGCTCATGCATTATGTCAATTAGTTGTGACTGTAGCTCATATCTATTGTATTGTATCATTCTTTCATTCGGTTCAATTCTTTGATTCTCTCTCTTTCATTTATGTCTTTTCTCATTCTTCTGCAAATTGTGTATGTATTTTTGCTAGCTAGATATTATATGTTTAGTTTCATCCACATTTACATGGCATCAAAGATGAAGGTTTCTAGGAAAAAGACACACTAGAGTCTTTTTTGTAGATGAGAATATTGAACCACAGTGGAAAATGGAATTTCCAAAAGAATTAATCCTTACAGGTACAATTTATTTGCATGGAAGCATAAGATGGAATTGCATCTTTGAAGCAAAGGATTATACAAGTTAACCATAGCCACGGGGAGCCGAACCCACATCGACCATGAAAAATCCAAGTATCTGAATCGGATGGATGAAGCGTATGGAGATGTGCAGTCTCATTTCTCCTGAAATCCTCTTTCCATTATCTTCATGTAAAACCCCAATGAATCATGGAACACCATGGAAGGGACTTTTTGGAAAGAAAGATGAGATGAGGGGACATATGATTGAGTGGAATTTCTCACTTTGGATCCAAAAACCTTTGACAATCTCAATATTTTTTAGCAAATATAAGGATTTTTTTGCAACTCAAAGGCTATATGGGATGATAAATCTGAGGAGAAACAAATGGGTGCCCCACCACTCTTTCAAAAGTGGTCTAAAATGCCTAGAGTGTTTATCCACATTTCATTTAGTTAGGCTCACCTCTGGAACCACATGGACGATTCCCTCTCTTGAGGTCTTTATCAAGTCTCTAACACAAGATCAGAACAAGCTCATCAACATGGGAAAAATCAAGTGCCCAAAGGCGCATGCACTAGCTGTGCAAGATAGTATGATCACAAAAATAAAGAAATTTAAAAAAAAAGACAAAGGGAAGGAACATGAAAATCTAAAGAAGGAAGAGTCAAAACCCTTCAACAATTCCTCTAGATCCAAGGTGAAAGGGAAGAGAAAGGGAGGAAATGCACTTACTGCCAACAAGGATTCCATCCAAAATATGTATGCATGAATAAGAATATATATCAAATGGCACAAAATGAATTCAAAAAAATCTTGGATATTGCATCCCTGAGGTTGCCAAGAAGAAGAATCGAGGAAGATCAAAACCCAAAGAAGGTAATTCTAGTCATGCTTTGATTGCCACTAACTTCTCTCTTGATTCTTGGATTGTAGATTCAAGTGCATCACCTGCGTGGAATCCACAAAGGAAGTATACTCTTCATTGTATGCATGCAAAGGTCCTCCCACTCTGATGGGGATGACTCCAATCAAAATCAGCCAGGGGGAGGTTGAACTCCTGGCAGGGAGCTTCAAAATGTGCTACGTTCTGAAATATCACAGTAGAATACTTCTCTCCTTGTATCCGGATGAAGAACTCTAGCACCATAGAAATTAATATTCACACCTGATGTTGTGTATATCTATGACATGTAAACCAATTCCAAATTTTCTCTTGGTGAGGTAAATCATGAAATCTAGAATCCTAAGTATTTTGAATTTATTGAACCAAATTCTTCATTACTACTTACATGTTGATGAAAGTATTAGGATATGGAATGAAAGGTTTTGGCATTTAAATTCTAGATACATGTAACAAATTATAAAGCAAGGAATGGTTGAAGGTCTGCCTGACATCCACTTCTCCAAAGGAGATTTGTGAGGGATGTGTCCTTGGAAACACCCTCAGAATAAGGATTAAACAGGAAAGAGACAATGCCCCCTCTCCTTTGGATCTGATCCAAAATGATCTCATGGGCCCTTTTACAAATCCATCAATCAATAAAGAGAGGCATGTGCTCATTTTTTGTGATGATTTCTCATGCACACTTGAACTTTTTCTCTCAAGAGAAAAATTCTAGCTCTTTGACACCTCAAAGATTTAAAAGTCCTTGTTGAGACATAGTGAGGAAGGAATATCAAATTCCTCCAAACAGGATAATGGGGGGATTATGTCAACCATGTGGTATAGAATCTATGTCTTGAGGTTGGGATTCAGATGCAGCACACGGTTCCTCTTACTTGTGAGAAAAATGGAGTTGTTGGAGTGGAAGAATAGATCTCACGAAAGGGTAGATCGCCATGTTGCATGGAAATTCACTTCCACATAGATTATGGGTTAAATCACTTAATTGTACAAACAACATCCAAAATAGATATTTCCATAGATATGTAAAGGATAAGACTCCTTAGGAGCAGGTTGCCTCAAGCGAGAGTGATCCACTTTTGTATTACGTTAACATGCATGGGCTGGGATTCCCTCTGAAAGGAGGGAGGCACTTGATCCACATATCACCGAGTGCATTTTTGTTGGATGCCTTGATGGTGTGAAGGGATATGGGATTATTGATATTTCCTCAGAATGGCTCATCATTTTGTGTAGTTTCCAATTTGAGGAAATTATCTCACATGCACCTCGGGAGCCGCATGCAGACACTTTGTTCTTCCCACCCTCTCGGAGATGATGAGCATGCACATGTTGACTCTTCTTAGATAGAGATTTATGATTCATAGGATTAAAATAATTCAAATATCAAGTCAATACAGTCATATGCAGATTCAATGCACACATATGCAGATGCAGAGCCAGAGTCAAGGATGAAGTGGGCCAATACTACTCTTGGGATCATGTAGGAGATCTTGTTGGGGGATCCAACTAGCTCAAAGAGGACTTCGATATGGTTTCGAGGAATCTCCTCTTTCAATCACTACCATTGAACTGATGCCACCTAAGCATATTTTCTTGGTTGGTCTTAGGATCCAGAGTCTTTGGTGAAATTTTATTTAGGAAATCCCTTTTAAGAATATTCCATGCAAGAGGAGTACAACTCCTCTCCGAGAACCAGACTTGGGATCTAGTTCCCCTTCAACCGGGGAAGGGAAAGAGTTACCTCGAGATGTAGATGGTCTCACGAGGGACCGAAACAAAACAATGGACAGGATTAGTAGATACAAATGGAGAAGCTGGTTGCCAAAGGATCTTTCATGGTGCGACATTGACTATGAGACCTTGTAGAGAAGTTGGATTCCATACATTTGGCACTCTCTATTGTGGAAACTAAGGGATGGGAATTCCATCGGATGGACATGAAGAAATGCATTCTTCATTCAAGGAGCTCTCCCTGAGGAGATCTATGGAGGCAGTCTAGGAGACTCATCTTGAAATTCATCTTTGGTCTTTGAAGAAGTTACTTTATGGCTTCAAGCAGGATCCGAGGGCATGGCATGTCAATATGGACTCCTACCTACTATCCCAGAATTTTATGCGTTGTAAGTCAGACCTAAATGTTTACATGATTAGGATGGTTGATTCACTTATACCCCTAGTTATGTATGTTGATGATTTGATGATCATTGGTTGCTCTACTTTAACGATTATTCTGATGAAGGATTTTTCATGACAAGTTCTTAATGATGGACATGGGTCCACTAAAATTATTCCTTGGTCACCGAGATCGGTCCGGGATGCATAGGACATCAAAGCATCTCGGGCCAAGTATCACGAATCTCTCGAGAGATTCCGTATTGAGACTACAAGTCTACGAATCATTTCCTATCGGGGAGTTAGACTTGAGTGGAGGGACCTCAGAATTGGAAAACACACTATCTGGATAGCTAGTGGGAGATTTTATCTCACACACTCTAGACAAGACCTTTCCTATGCAGTCTCAGCAGTCTCCCAGTTCATGCAAATGATGCATGAACTACAATGGAAGGATGCAAGTGTATCCTTTGATACATATAGGGGACCATCACCTTTTGGATTCAATATGGAGCATATACGCATTGGACCTCATCGAGTTCGATTAGTAGGATGAAGAAAGCATTGATAGCAAGTCCACATATGGTTACTCACTCAGTCTAGGTTCCAAGCCCAACAGTTGGTCGAGCAAAGGCGGATTATATTGCTCTATTTTCAGTCGAGGCAGAGTATAGAGAGGTATTTAAGATAACCATTCATGTTATGTGGCTATAGCATTTTCTCACTAAGTTGGGCATTCGGTTCGCGATTCGATCGTCAGCGGGTGTGACAACTAGAGCACTCTAAATTTATGCAAAGATCCAATTCATAGGTAGTGGATGAAGCACATCAAGATCCACATGAACTACATCGATAATTAGTACCACGGGGGATCATGCGACCTACAGTTATATGTCCTTGAGCGGTTTGCCTTATCTTCCTGCAAGACCTTCAGGCATAATTCCATTCTCTATGCGGTCATCTTAGTGAAGGACCACGATTCCTAGAAACCATCAGTTATTTTTTCATATACATTGTACCTTGAGGGGGTTTCCCGAGAGGTTTTCCCTCTTTCCTCATTTATTTGGAGTGTGTATTTTTTTTTGGTTACTGGCTGTGGCCTTGTTTTTGGGACCCATTCTTTTATTTTCACCATAGTGATGTTCAAAGTGTTGGAGATACTTCACACACACCTAGGATTTCTCTTTTCCTAAGGTTTTCCCTCGTTTATTAGTCATTATCTAGTCTCCTACATTTTAGGGAGAATATTCATTTCCTACATTCTGGGGAATATTCTCTTAGTTCACACTTCATTTGGATCGGTTAATTGGATTTTTGATGCCACATTAGTTCCATCACCATGCAACATTAGGATCATCAGATGCTAATGCAAATTGTCCTTGTTATTATCACCAAACTATCACATTACCATTTATTCCGTGAGTTAACTCCTCACTAATCTAATTTCAGGCAGTTAACTGAAGAATGAGAGACTAAATAACTCAGACTAGGTGGTAGTTAACTACTGTAACTGTTGGTGTGTATCCAGATCACCCTAGACCACCACTATGGCACACAAGCTCATACATTATGGTGCATTAGTTTAGCTATGCAGTGCATATCTATTGTAGTGTATTAGTCTTTCATTGAGTTAATACAATTCTTTGATTCTCTCTCTCTCTCGTTTCCATCTTTTCTCATTTTACTGTAAACTATGTATGTCCTTTTCTATATAGATATTATATGTTCGAGGTTCATGCATTTACAAAAACTCCCAGCATAAGAGACCACCTTAGTCAAATCCATCCCAAGAGGGTCTAGCCAATTCAAGCAATAATAAATTTAGTTATTTGGAATATATATGGTTTGGTAAATCTAGAATACATGGAGAAGGAAATTGAAAGGGAAGAACCGATGTGATTCTAACTCTGAATCAACTCATCCAGATGGTGGTACAAATCCATTCGACAAGGAACTAGAGACCAATGTCCCATTAGAGAAGGTGGGAGGAGGAGGAGGAAGAAGGCGAAAGCAAAGGAAACAAAGGAGGAAGAAGGGGAATCATATCAGGAAGAGGAAAAAGAAGTGGAATCAGAAGTGCAGGTCCATTATGAGTCTTCTAAATCCTTTTCTTTTGTTGAAGTCCTAAAGAATGCTCCAAATCCCTCCTCCTCTCATGAAGAAATCCTAATCAATACTAAATAACACAAAGGAAAGAAATATCCTCTTGGTTCATCATTTAACTTTGGACTCCCCCTTGATTAATGGGGGATTGTAGTTCACAATCGATAACTATCTTTTGTTTTTGCATTCTACTATGTAATATTTGTAAGAATGTATCCTTGTACTTAGGAATACGGTATGAAAAGTTTTTGGAGGAAAGTTCACCTTCTCTCCCTCGTTTTTTCAATGGAGGGAAAATAACTTCTAAGACTGATGAGCCTTATATGTTTTTTTGTATTTTCAATGTTGTTCAATGCGACCACAATGTTGTTTCAATACAAGCTTTTAATTGTTTTTAAAAGATATATTGACATGCAAATCAATGTAAAATAAATAGTGATAAATGTAGAATAATAATATAAATATATAATAATGTAATACACAATATAAATATATAATAGTGTAATACATAATTATCATTGTATCTTTATTAGTCCTTGGTGATGGGTGAAGTGTTTATTCAAAATGTCAAACATTTTATAAACCCTTACACAATTTATTTCCAAAATTACATAACATATGAATATGATAAATATAATATGACAAAATAATAAAGACATTATTTATAATTCATTATAATAAGTGATAATGACTTAGGCGCATTATGTATTTACATGTAATCACCTTATCCATTTACAATGATTAGAGTGGGAAATGCATATGAAAATAATATAAGACATTATTATAATTCATTATAATAAATGATAATGACTTAGGCGCATCATATAGATATGATAAATACATAATATGTCAAAATAATATAAGACATTATTATAATTCATTATAATAAATGATAATGACTTAGGCGCATTATGTATTTATATGTAATCACCTTATCCATTTACAATGATTAGAGTGGGAAATGCATATGAAAATAATATAAGACATTATTATAATTCATTATAATAAATGATAATGACTTAGGCGCATTATGTATTTATATGTAATCACCTTATCCATTTACAATGATTAGAGTGGGAAATGCATATGAAATATAAGATATTTAATAAATTTAGGTTGGGTGTATATCCTTTGAGATGGAAAAAACCTAGGAAAATTATAAACCATTGACTAAGTATTTAAGTCAGATCCATTGGCCACACTTAATTGATAATGTTAACCTCCATATTATTTTTCTTCCATGTCGATTATCAACCAATTGCTCACGTCAACCTGTCCAAATTATATAGTGGATTACTTAAGAGATGAAGCTAAATATCTAGTTCGGTCAAAAAATCCATAGAGAGACTACACTGCAAATATAGGTTATAAAGTTTCGTTTCTACAAGGGGAATAAGGGGTTTTCTAGTGGAGCAAAACCCTATGGAAGTGCAAAATTTCCTTTCAAATGCAATATTTTATTTTGGTTGTCTTTAATCAATAAAGAACTGACTTGGAAAGGCCTGCACAGAAGAGCATGGAAAGGCTTAGGTTTTTGTGTATTATGAGGGAATAACGATGAGATCACAAACCATATTTTGGTGGACTATTCTTTTACAAATAAAGTCTAGAAATAAGTGTTAAGCTTAATAGGTATGGGCAATTGGATAGGTATTTTGAATCTTTCAAAAATTGGGTGGACAACATCTCTATAGTTCGTCACAAAACCCTCCAATGGTGGTTTCTTTGGCTATATGGATTACAAGAAATGTTATCTTATGTTGTTTCGAGTTAAGGATTTTTCCCTTTCACAAGTTTTCCATATTATTAAATATATTATGAATATCTAAAGCAACCATCCAAACAAAAGTTCTTCGAGACTGGCACCCCTCCAAATATTGATAAGACCAAGTTATGGGGTTTTCTTTAATGGGAACAACCAAGGCAAGTCAGTGTCTTATGGAGTTGGTGGCATCTTGTACATGTTAGAAAAAAAATTATTCTCTCTCAAACTAGGGCTAAGATGAGGAACAAACAATGGGATAGAGATGCATGTTTTATTTAATTTGTTGAAATTAACATTAGATAAAGTAGTGGTATTTCTTCAAATGTTTTGTAATAAAAGACTAATTGTGTATTAGGTAAAAGGATCCTATAGAGTGGATAAATTAACTTTAGAACATTTGTTAAATCAAGTGATAAACGCCTTTGAATAATTTCCAAACATCTCCTTTGCCCATATAAAGAAAGACCATAAAAACCATAATAAGGTGGTTAATGAATTATCCAAACATGCATGCACAAGTTTAGATGGTTCACTCATAATAGAATATCTATATTCAAGATTGATATATTATCAAAAAAATTGATCTATTGTTTTATGAATCTATCCTCCATTCAAGATTGATCTATTATCAAAAAAAATTACAAGTTATTCTGATGTTAATTTATAGTTTTTTTTTTTTAAATAGTAATTTTTTTTACAACTAAAGGTTATGTGTTATGCTTGTATGACTATGTTTGCTTGAGAACTTTTGTTGGGGCTACTCGAGGCTTTGAAATTCTTTTAAAAATATTTTTTGTGGGGTGGGGATGGATGTTTGGTGATGGCAATCTGCTTAGAATGTTGTTTTTGGTAGTGGCCATGCCATAAAATATGTATAGGGTAGAAAATGCTTCATAAGGGAGTTTCAATAGTTTATCAACAAAATTAAATTTTGTATAGTTTACTTTAATGACAATATTTTTGGAACCTTCAAAGTGTAATTTTTGGAATATATTATTATTATATTTTTTTGTTTGTTCAGTTACATTTAGTTTGTTAGTTGACCTACATGACTAGCCTATGGTTGAGAAATCATGATCCATGAGCATCTAAGTCATCAAAATCAACTAAGGATCATACCGACACAGGACACAACCCAACTGCCGTTTTTTTAGGTGTCTCCTCCCAATTGTAGCAGGTTTTAAACTTGGGTCACCATACAGAACGAGGCCCATTGAAATTGATTACACTAGTGAGATTTGACAAATATATTGTTATTATTACATTAATTTATAATTAAGATTATATTTAATTAATGGTAATTATTAATATATTCAATTAATAATAACTATTATAATTAAATAATAATAATAATAGTTTTAATAAATTTCTAATTATAATCATAGTTGGTTGTGTTTGCTCGACTAATTATTAATTGTGTTAGATGGATTAATGATAAAAATTATAATTAATTACTAACTATAGTGATTAATTATTTCTCAATAATTAATGATGTCTATTGTATCAAACTTCATGGGGAATTTCATCAAATGTTTTTAGCTCCTGTGAATTTTGTTCAAATTATATTATCATTAAATTCAAATGAGCACGAACTAGGTGACAAATTTTAATTGTCATTAATGTGGGTCGGTGTATTAGGTTGGGGTCACTTGTTAATTAATTCATTATTGTAATTAATTATGAACACAAAACAAATGCACACCCCTAAGACATGCTAAGAAGCTGCGAAATCCATAAGGCTAGAAAGCCTTCCAAGAAATGACCCATCTGAGGGTGATGAAATTCATCGACAAGATAAGCCAAGTGAAGGTATGACTGAGTAGTTATAGTAAGCTAAACCCAAGGTGATGAAACCCAAATGGACTCTCACTATTTTTCTTAGGTTCCCTTGCAATCCCACGAGAAAGCCACTTGGTTATAAATCTATGATTGGCCACTAAGATGCCTCTTCACAAGTCATGGACAATGGGTTATCGACCTTTCAGGTCAAGTAAAACATGGATATAGACTTATAATAATAATTACACATATTTTTTGGTCCATAATAATATTAACACCAAAAATATGGTGCTTCCATTTTATTGAAAAAACACATCGACCATAAATGACTATCAATCTCTTTATGACAACTTCTATGTTTAAAAAAAAATCAACCTTAAAGTATTATTTGGATTCCTAACTCCAAGCTCCTGATCTAATATAATTATGGGTGGTGTCCAATAAAATCTACTAGCTCTATGCTCCCTACACCTTCTCACAAATCGATATCAATGTAGGGGTCATAAACTAGTGATTTCTTTGAAGAACTGCTTGATTACATATTAGATTAAGGTTATAAATTTAGGGTTCACTTGCCTATATGATAAATTTTGAGTGCAAAGAATGAAGTGATATTGTTGAACATTAAATACTACTTGAAAGGAAATGATAAAAATGATAAATTAATTAGAAATAAATGTACTCATATTTCATCAATTCCAATCTTTAGTATAGATCTAAGCAAATAAACAAACAACACATAATTCTAGAAGAAAGTAAATCTAAGCAAATAAACAACACATAATTCTAGAAGAAAGTATAACTCATACATAGCTCAATACATTACTTATGTTAGTTGCCCCATTACAACACATAATTCTAGAAGAAAGTATCACTCATACATAGCTCAATACATTACTTATGTTAGTTGCCCCATTTTAGATGTTGCGTATGTAGGTAGGTGTATTAGGTTAGGAGTCACTTAACAATTAACTAATTAATCATAGAAAATATTTAGGTAAGAGCATAAAGTTTTTTAGTGTATAATTGTGTTTCAAAAAGTAATTTATTAGTAATTATTAGTATATTTAATTAATAATAAATATTATAATTAATAAGAATAATTGATTAATAATATTATTATAACAAATTATTAATTATAATCATAGTTGAATATGTTTGGTATACTAATTATTAAATGTGTTTACTAGACTAATATTAACACTTATAATTGATAATTATTTGAAGATCATAAAAATATTATAAATAAGTTGAACACTAGTAGATCCGATTTAGGCGAGAGGATTATTCACCCATCAATGGTGGTAGTGGTTTCCATCTAATGTTTTGATCAAAAGATGATGGTTGGGGTCACATCTCATTGCAAGAGAGGGTGACGTCAAAGCAAGATTAATGGGTGTCCCTCTAAACTAACCGAGCGAGAGTTTCTCCATTTCCTGGCCTTTTGAATCTATTCCTTTCCTCCGTTGTCACCACTTCATTGAAGTGGATATGCAACTTAGGTTAAAAGGAGGTTGGTTCCCAGCATAGATCTATGATATTCGCTAGAGCATGGCGAAGGGTTTAGCTACTTTCTAATACAAGAGTGTGGATGGGTAGTCCAAAAAGGAGACCAAAGTTGTAATGGTCACATGGAGGGGTTCTTTGGTTAAGTATTTGTGTGATCAAGCTAGGTAGTCCAGTTATGATAAGAAGAAAGAGGAGGCCATGTATTTTTGGCACTACTCTTCTATTTTAATAGTGTATTTTGATTCCAACATCAAGGTAAATGGGGATACATGCTAAGTGTTTGATGAAATGTTGCAACACTACTTTCTAAAATGGGTTAAATTCCTATTATTGATAACTTCTCTATGGTGGACTTAGGCCTAGGGAGACTTGATATCACAATAAGATTTATAATCATGGTGAAGCCTCTCTCTAGGAAATCAATTCTCTTGTGGATGACTATTAAAATTATGTGGAAGAAATTAAGTGTAAATTGGAGTATAGTCAGGGGATTCATGTGGCTTAGTAGCACTATCTTAACAAGAGTAAACAACTAGAGGACCTTTCTTAACTGACTGATTATAATATTTGCAAGGATTAAACTCTTATTTTGGAAATGCTTTTGTGTGGAGGGTGGTGCCTTTCTTAACTAACTAATTATAATATTTGCAAGGATTCAACTCTTATTTTTGGCAATGCTTTTGTGTGGAGGGTGGTGGGGCCTGAAGTGCCCCCTCTTCAAAGTCAGTTTCTTTCAAGGATGTGGCTAGATCCAAGCCCTCTCCTCAAGAAACGTAATCCCTTGTTATGGCTAGTCCTTATTTAGTGGATAAATATGACAAGGTTCTGTCATTGAATATCTATAATCTAGATGTCACTGATTCCCTATCTTATTATCAAAAATATGTAGTAATATGTCACTTCAATGGATTTTGGCCCCACATAATAGATTTGTATCAATGGATTTTTTCAAACTAGACCAAGCAATGTGAGGTATATTTCTATTCCAAAGATTTATTGTTTTGTTTTCAAATCCTATTGATTATCAAAAAATTTTAGAAGAGGACTTGGTTTTAGGGGAAGGCTAGATACATCTTTATGACCCCATGGTTCCCCAAATTTTATCCGTCCACTATGAATGTCATCAAAATGCTAGTGTGGGTCTACCTTCCAAATTTTCCACTCCATCTTTGGCATTTTTCAATCTTTGAGTAGGAAGTTCTCAAAGGAATATATATATATATATATATATATATATATATATATATATATATATATATATATATATATATATATATATATTAGTGGGAAAAGTTGGGTCTTTTCACTTATGCTCGACTCTATGTTTATATTGATCATAGTAAAGGTCTTCTAGAAAGGATGACTTTAAAACAAGGTAAATTTCAATGGACTCGGGTCTTGGATTACAAAAACACAGCTTTCTGATGCCAAATCTACAAACAAATAGGACTCTTGCCTCCAAGAAAGAGCTCATCCAAAGAGGAAAAAAGTTCCTCCCCCCAAATCTAAAATTTGGTATCCATATGATGATGATGATTATTAGCTAGCAAAATTTTCATTGCACTTCACCTAGAGTTACGCTTGAAGTATCCATGTGAACATGGAATTCCACTAACAAGTTAGGAAACACAAAAGACAAGATACTTACCAGCTTCTATTTCAAAACATTAAATGAAGATTCATGTTCCACTATCCAATCAAAAGTCTCATACTTATTCAACAACATTTACAAGGTTCAGTAATAGTTGCATATTTCCTTATGAACCCCCTGTAGTGGCAAATATGTCCCAAAGTTTAATGCAACATACGAATGTTATTAGGAGAATGCAAGTTAACAATGACAATAATCTTTGTTGTATCTACTAAAATACCAACTATGCATAAAATGTGTCCCATTGATGTACCAAATTAAGTATATAAAATGCATATTTTAAATTAATTCAGAGAAATGTGTAGCAAGCAACAACTTTGAACATATGATGCAACATGGAAAAATTGTCCTTCAATACACTATACACTATACAATCATCCCAAATTACACCTCAATAACTTATGAATATAATATCTAAATTCCACTAAAACTATCCAACAAAACACAATGGGTGCATTCTTTAATCCAAAAGGCATCACATTATTAAAAAATAACCCCTCTATAGAAAAAGTGGTTGTTGCTTATCTTCCTCAATTATGTTGACTTGATAGTAGTCAAAAAATCCATCAATGAAGGAGTGAACTTCCTTGCTCACAACATGATCTACTACTTCATCATTGGATGGTGTCAAAAAGAGACCATGTATGTTGTAGCATTCAACACCCTCAAGTCTACATAAGAGTTAGATCCCTTCCCCTAACTTATTATCTTGGATCATAATAAGGCTAATCCATTCTGACTCCTCCATAGGAAAAATAAAACCAACACCCAACATTTTATCAATACAATCCTCTTTCACAATGTTCTTAATTTTGGGGTTCAACTTGTAAGGTGTCTTATTAATGGGGTTGTCATCAATTTTCAACCCATTTTTTATCTCTCCCATTCTCCTTTTATCCCTTCATTTCTATAAAATTATAGGGATACAATTTATCATATTGTTTGAGAAATGGCATAGCCTATAAGACAGTCCAATCATCCCAATAATCACCTTCTCCTTAGTGTTTATATTCAACTTTTTCAATTTTAGGGGTTACTAGTATATTTTATGTTAGAATCACCCCTAGTCTCCTTAACATAAATTTCTCAAATTGTCTTCTTGAATGCAATGTGGCACAACCCTTAAATGTCATCTTCTCCATCATCACTTTACTCAAACTTATGACAACAAATACTTAGGTATATATTTATCTTGGATTTATAAAATTAAATGTTCATGTTGTGAACATGCATGGGAAGGCAACCTCCCGAAGGAATTATATGCAAAGAAAATTTCTTAATATTTCTAATTGGATCAATCATCTTAGGAGTCTTACTAGTATAAGAAAAGGTGGTGGAAAAGTGATAGTGCACCATATCCCATTTCTTTGTGTGTCACCTCCCTTATTCATGTAGGTATCAAGTTTCAGGGATTGGCCCAAGAGTATAAACTAAGTTGCAAACCTAGAACTATAGATATTGATCTTCCATTGTCCATTTCCTTATGAAATTTTCCACATGGACCTTCGGATCATTTTTTCCTCGGTAAAATCATGAAATCGAAATATTGTAGTTGTTGGATCATGTTGTCATTGATGCCAATGGTTTGATTGATTGATGTCATTGATTGATGCAAACAATTGATTGATTGATGATTAATGTAATGTAATATGTATTGTCCTTGATGAGAATGCATAGATGAAGATGGATCAATGAGTTGTCATCGATATGATGAAGATGGATCAATGAGTTGTCATTGATACATGATGAAGTTGGATCGATGTGGTTTCGTTGGTATATGATGCATTGTTGGAAAATGTATATAGATGACTCATTGTGTCTTATCATGATTGATAAAGGTGCACAAATGGATGAACTCCAAAGTGAGATCCCACACTTATGGTGAAATCCCCTCATGGGAAGATGTTTTGCAGATTGAGTTATCCTAGAAAGAATGGTTGGAGGACCATGGTATCATTATTATTTTATCATGATTATTGAGTTTACAAATGGATGAACTCCAAAGTGGTCCCACTTATGGTGAAAACCCTCACGGGAAGACGCTTTGCAGATTGAGTTATCTAGAAGAATGGTTAAGGAAGACCCATGCTTGTATGTGGAATAATAGAGATGAAGATCAAAGGAAATTGTTAGGTGACTATCCTAGATGGATAGTGCTTGTCATCACCATTTCAGTGGTATGTGAGAGAAATGTCACATAACTCCTCATGGTTTGAGGATTATGGCCTTACAAAGATAGAGGACCCTCAGATGAGGCTTAGAAGCCCCAAAGGTCAAAGAAGTCAAAAGTGACCTAAAGAAAAAATCAAAGAAATGATAAAGTAAAGGTGACAAAATCAAATTGAATATTTAAATTATACAAAGTGTTGAGAACTTTCTATTTATGGGAAAGTGGTTAACCCTGAAGGAAATAAGGAAAATAGGTTAAGTGACCTAGAAATGGGTTAATATTATTTAAATGTTAAAATAAAAGTGACAAAGGTGAATTATTTAAATAAAGAGAAGTGACAAAATCAAGAAATGAGAATGGGTGACAAAATCAAGAAGGAATATTTAAATGATAAACTATTGGAGAACTTTCTATTTATGGAAAGTGATTTACCCTAAAAGTGACCTAAAAGAAAAAATCAAGAAATTATAAAGTAAGGTGACAAAATCAAGAATGAATATTTAAATTATAAAGTATTTGAGAACTTTCTATTTATGGAAAGTGGTTAACCCTGAAATAAGGAAAATAGGTTAAGTGACCTAGAAATGGGTTAATATTATTTAAATGTTAAAGTAAAGTCAAGGTGAATTATTTAAATAATAAAGAGAAGTGACAAAATCAAGAAATGAGAAAGTAAGGTGACAAAATCAAGAAGGAATATTTAAATGATAAACTATTGGAGAACTTTCTATTTATGGAAAGTGGTTAACCCTAAAATAAGGAAAATAGGTTAAGTGACCTAGAAACGAGTTAAGTGACCTAAAAATGGGTTAAGTGACCTAGAGGATGAAAGTATAAATAATATAGAAATGGTCTCTTGTAGATCATCCTTTTTGTGGATCAATGGAGAGCTTCTTGTGAGAATATCTTTTGGAGTATTGGTGGAGAGC
>SNQJ01S0132703.1:14089-25752 GCA_010110895.2 Picea sitchensis | reverse complement strand
AAATAAAAAGAAGATAAAATAACTAAGAAATTATAATAAAAGAAAAAGAGAAATTACCAAAAATGAATCAAAGAAAAGTTAAATCAAGAAAAAGTTAAAAATTGCATGATTATTTACTTAATGACAAGTGGAATCTATGCATAGAACTTCTTGCATGGATGGGAAAGAATAAATCTATATAATGAAGGTGGAGAAATAAGTGTGGTATCATTTTCTTGTGCAATTTGATGAAAGTCTTGGAAGTTGGCATAGATAGTTGAATGAGGGCTCAGGGGCTCTCATTTGTGTTAACTGAGGGGTTAGTTGGGTGGAGAGTCATCCCCCACACTCAGTTGCAACCAGTTGGATCAAATCTTGGAGTGTAATGGTTCAACATTCATAACGTTGTAAGTAAGTTAATTTATGCAGTTCTCTCAAGTAAGATTCTCACCACTCACTTCCCATGTGGATTATGCAATCAATAATGGAACTATATTTTTTTTATCAGTTAGTAGTTGAAAAGTTGTTGTGTTTATTTATTCATTTAGATTTATTGAAATTTGATCCATTACATATGGTATCAGAGTGTAGCTTTCAACTCTATTATACCTTTGGGTTGCCATATTCTTGACAACTAATGGTTATAAGTAATTTTGCAAGTTGATAAGTAGGGCTGCTTATTGTGTTGACGACGGGTCTAAGAGGGGGCCCTTCCTTATGAATTTTAGGAAGTCCATATATCCAATGCCATTAAAAGGAAGGGGCCCCTCTTAGACCCATCATCAACACAATAGGCAGCCCTACTTATCAACTTGCAAAATACCTAGCTCATAAACTCAAACCCTTAGTCGGAAACACTAACTCATTTATTAAAGACTCCTCTTTCTTTGTAAAAAAGATAAAAAAAATTAAAGTCGACAAGGATGACATCCTCGTCAGCTTTGATGTTGTTTCCCTCTTCACTAAAATTCCCATTGACGGAGCAATGAAAGTCATCAAAAACATCACTGACCTAGGCACTTCCAACTTAGTTGAGCTTTGTTTGAAATCCACTTTCTTTAGTTTCCAAGGCGATGTTTATGAACAAACCTATGGGGTCTCTATGGGATCCCCCCTCTCTCCCATAATAGCCAATTTATTCATGGAAGATTTAGAAAACAATGCCCTAAACTCCTCACCCTTCAAACCTAAATACTGGAATAGGTTTGTTCATGATACCTTTGTCATCTGGCCCCATGGTTGTGACAAATTATATGAATTTGTGACTCACCTTAATAAACAATCCGATCACATCAAGTTCACTATGGAGGTTGAAAATAATGATAGTCTTCCTTTTCTATATGTCAGAGTCACAAAAAGACTTAATGGATCCTTATCCCATCAAGTTTATAGGAAGAAAACCCACACTGAACAATACCTTCATGACGATTCCCATCATCACCCCTCCCAAAAACTAGGTGTTCTAAACGCCTTAGCCACTAGAGCCTTCAGAATTTCTGATGATGAACACCTAGACGAAGAGAAAAATCACCTCCTCAATGTTTTTAAAAATAATGGCTATAAAAAACATCAGGTAATGAAATCTTTTCAAAATGCCACCAAAACACCTAGGAATAAAGAACAAACAAATAATGATGTGTCTAAGGTTTACTTACCCTACATACAAGGAACAACAGACAAACTTGCAAGGATTTTAAAGAAGAAAAACATTGGGGCAACTTTCAAACCCCTAAACACTATTAGAAATTCCCTTAGGTCAGTCAAAGACTTTGTTCATCCCATCGAACATAAAGGCGTCTATATGATCTTGTGTTCGTGTGGTAAACAATACATAGGAGAAACAGGTCGTTCCTTTAGAATTAGGATTCAAGAACATGCCGCTGACATCAAACAAAATCGCACTCGTCCCTCAGCTCTCGCAGAACACTCAGATAAAACTAAACATCACATTTATATTGAAGAGACCAAAATCCTTGCCAAGATAGATCACTATCACAATAGGAAATTCAGAGAAGCAATCGAAATTGAAAAACAACCTAATAATCTAAACAGAGATGATGGATGGAAAATTAGTCAAAATTGGATCCCTAACCTAGCCAATATGAATAATTCTAAATATTAATTTATAAACATTTTCCAGTCGGCTCTTATTAAACAAAAATGAATAAACAAACAAATAATTAATTATTTAAACAAACAATTATAATTTCTAAAATTTTTATAATTCTTGATTTCATTTTCAATAAGTCGGCTCCTTATAAAAACTTTTCAAGTATTTATATACCTGTTATATCCTTTTTTCCTTCATTTCTCAAAAACGCTTTCCTGATGATGGACCACACTAGTTTGGTCCGAAATGTCGAAAATCAAAAAACCTATGCAATGAATCTGAAAGAACTCTTTGATCAAAACAATGGTCGCAAAAGTCTTAGAACAGAAAGTTACACCCTCGGTAAGTTGACGTATCAACTACCCCCATCGAAGCCCATAAAGCTTTTGGAATTTCATCTTTCCAGGTTAGGGTTTTGGGTGTTTAGGGTTTTCATGCTTATGATTTATGTTAAAAATCCCTTTAGAGCCTCATTGTAATCATATTCTTGTGAATGTGTGTAGCCATCAAATCTCTTCTCAGAGATAAACTACCACCATTCTAGCAAGTTCATTTCACATTGTATTTTCTTTTACAGTCTCTGCATATTTCATTCTTTAATAGAAATCGAGTATTATTGTATCTTTACGTTTCTGTCTTATTTATATGTTTCATTTTGTTCCCTCATAAATACAGATCAATGGTATTAGAGTGAGCTGCTCTTTATTTGTTTCTTTGTGCATGTCCCCGACAAGGTCAGGGTATAACGCATTGGGACTCGGAGTAGTTGAGCCCTTGGAATACTATCCTCGCTGACCCCGATGGTTGCCCATGGCGGAGGAAAAGAGAGAAGAGGGAGCATGAGATCCTATTAAGTTGTTTCTCATGGAAGTCCTCGTGCAACAGAGGAACAAAATGATGGATCATTTTTCCCAAATCCTTCTACAGCTACCAACAACAAGAGATGCATCTTCGTCAAGCGACCACTTTGGAGGCATAGCCCCTTTAAGGTACAAGTTAATTTTGATATTCTTGTATTTGAAGGTCAGATAGATGAAGATGCTTTGGATAAGTAGTTAAATCTACTAGAAGGTTATTTCTTGGTCCAGAATTTTTCCATTAGGGAAAAGATCACCTTTGTGCTCCTTAAGGTGATCCCCCATGTCAAACATTGGTGGGAGACTTATTGTGAGTAGAAATCCACAGAGGAGCCTGGAATATTTTGGGTCGAGCCCACTTGGGACTCTTTTATGGAAGTCATCAAGGAACAATATTAACTTGTTGGAAACTACGACGACCAGTACATGAGATGGACCACAATGCATCAAGAGAGTGACTAAATGGTGTCAGAGTTCACAAAAGCCTTCCATACCTTTTGTACCAAGCTGGGTATCAGAGACTCTACGAAGCATATGGTTCTAAAATATTGTGGGGCTCTACATAGGTACATCCAAATAGAAATTGAGTTTCTGGACATCTCATCGCTGGGACCAACGTATCAATATGTTTTCAAAATTGAGCGAAATTTAAGCAGAGGAACAAGTGGGAGTTTGGATATATGAATTCATCACAATAGAAGAAAGGAAAAGGAGGCCACAACACACCAAACAAAGGACAAAGAAAGGACAGACAACCTTAGGACAACCAATCTAAGGCGTAAACAAAGAAAGGTAATGGAAAGATGAAGAAAGGCATTAGGGAGTG
Source organism: Picea sitchensis (assembly GCA_010110895.2). Taxonomy (NCBI): domain Eukaryota; kingdom Viridiplantae; phylum Streptophyta; class Pinopsida; order Pinales; family Pinaceae; genus Picea; species Picea sitchensis. The sequence continues at coordinate 21,980 of SNQJ01S0132703.1, read as the reverse complement.
GTGTGAGTTCCATAAAATCCCTTGGAACAACACCTATGAATGTCGCTCAAAGAAGTCATTATTGGCCAAGCTAAAAGCCTCAAAGTTAGATCTAGGCATCGATTCTAATTGATTCGAAAAGATCTTTTAAATGAAACTGGTTGAGTTATTATGCATGTGTTTATTAACCATTTAGGAAGCTGAATGAAACAGGAAGAATTATAGAAGAAACATCATAGCCATATGCACATATACAAATCTGAAATAAATCAAGAAGAACAACAAACCATAGAACACCAAAGTGATAACGGATTTTGACAATCTCGCCTACGTCTTCGGGCCTTTGTCTCAGTGGGTGAGGCTTTATTATTTCTATTCAAAGCTTTAAAAGTACATCACAGCAGTGCAAAAAGGTTACAAAACTGATCTGGTCTTTTTCATATAATTCATTTTCATCAAGTCGTGTCTATAATAATTTTTTGGGGGGAAGGCATGATAAGGTACATTTTAACCTACAAGCCAATTAATGTGGTCAACTAAAAAATGATCTCTTTCACATTGTTTGTATTCAACATATAGATGATTTGGTGTAGGTAGTTAGTCGGACCAATTTTTGTGAATAATCTGGTTTGGGGTGCAAGATATTTGTGAAAAAATTGTAAGATATTCAACATTTTGACAATTGATGCTGACTTCAATATTTTATTCATTTAATTGATATATTTATAAGCATTGTACAATATATACATTTCACCCATATTGTGTTGTAGAGTGTAACTGAATTCCCTCGTTGCAATAAAACATTTAGCACAAAATGTCTTTAATGTATCTTGTTAAGTATGTATCAAACACATTTTGATTATTTTATATCTGTATGCACATAAAATATGTGTGTACTTAGTCCACTACTTAGTAGATGATATTGCAAAAAAAAAATGTTTGTACACATAAAACCCTTTTATTAGTTTAATGTATGACAATAAATATATATCAAAAACACATTGTATGCAATGCACCAAAGGAACAACATGAAAACCTCACAATTGAAAATGAATTATAATTCATTAAAGATCTTGAAGTTCCAAAACAAATTATTTTATTTTCATCATATAGTTGTAAATTATTGTTAACTTTTCATATCCAACGTCATAAAATGAAGAAAAAACATGATTGGTCAATTATAGATAACCATAATAAAATGACACATCCACAATATAAATATTAAAATAAATCACATACATATCGCTCTTTGTTTCAATCACCATGATTATCTTCCCTACTTGACATTATAACATTGTTGTTCTCAAAAATATGTTTTAATATTAGATCACGTCTTAGTATGAACAGACAATCCCTATCTAACACATTCAAGTAAAAAAACACTTGGTTGCAATGTTTTATAAAAACATAAGGCTCCTTATTTTCTTCTCATATATGTTTATAATTGATACATGTAATGCCCCATATTTTCAAATTAAGTAATAAATAATAAATTAATAGCCTTATAATAATAAATTAAAGTAAAAATAATAATAAATAAATAAAAAGAAGATAAAATAACTAAGAAATTATAATAAAAGAAAAAGAGAAATTACCAAAAATGAATCAAAGAAAAGTTAAATCAAGAAAAAGTTAAAAATTGCATGATTATTTACTTAATGACAAGTGGAATCTATGCATAGAACTTCTTGCATGGATGGGTAAGAATAATTCTATATAATGAAGGTGGAGAGAGAATAAGTGTGGGTATATTTTTCTTGTGCAATTTGATGGAAGTCTTGGAAGTTGACATAGATAGTTGAATGAGGGCTCAGGGGCTCTCATTTGTGTTAACTGAGGGGTTAGTTGGGTGGAGAGTCATCCCCCACACTCAATTGCAACCAGTTGGATCAAATCTTGGTGCACTAGTTCAACATTCATAGCGTTGTAAGTAAGTTGATTTCTTCAATTCTCAAGTAAGATTCTCACCACTCACTTCCCATGTGGATTATGCAATCAATAATGGAACTATATTTGTTTTATCAATTAATAGTTGAAAAATTGTTGTGTTTATTTATTCATTTAAATTTATTAAATTTGATCCATTACATATGGTGTCAGAGATTTATTAAAATTTGATCCATTACATATGGTATCAGAGTGTAGCTTTCAACTCTATTAGACCTTTGGGTTCCCATATTCTTGACAACTAATGGTTATAAGTAATTTTATCATATTTATTGAGAAAATACCAATGAAAAGTAAATATTGAAGTGTTATACACACATTGAATTAGGACTTTTGAAGTAAAAAAATAGTAAAACTTGTCATATAATAATCCAATAATCCAAAAAAATGGGAACTTATATAGAAATAGGAAAACTTTCCACATATAAAATTATTTCCAATTCAATAATCCAATAAATTGAGAGTTGTATTTATATTTTATTTTATAATGCTAAATTTTATTTTATTCCCTACTTTTTATAACCATTAATATATATGGAAAATGTCCATTGATTGAATAGTGTTTTAAGAAATTCCAACCCTGGCCTACTAAAAAACTATCACCATTTAAGTTTGGGGAAGGAAGTAGGATTTTGCCTCTTAAAGCACTAAGTTGACCAAACAAATTCTATAAGCTCATATTGGGAAACCATTATACAATAAATTAGATGATTGCAAGTTGTCATAGAAGTTATTGTGGTTTTGTTCTTGTAACATACCCAGCTACACATATGGGTCCCATTACTACTAAAAATGACTAATACCAATTTAAATGTGGAATAATACACAACATTTCATACAAGCTCATGCAATTGTCCATAATAATTTAAAACTTGAATGCAATCGATTTGAACATGTAAATTAACAATTAAAATTATACATTAGCATCTGGTCACATAAAACATAGATTCAAATGCAGCCTTTACCCACAGCGGGTAACAGTAAATAAGATAAAACTTCAAAGTAAAATTCATAGCAATTAAACTCAGCATTCCAAAAAATTAAACACGGTGAGTATGAGCACTTATCTTATCAAATATGCAACCCACTGTAAAGAACAGACGTTCTTCCCAACCATATAATTGTTGCTTCAATTCTCAATAGAAAGTCACCCTCGAATTGGGGCGGCTAGGTATCCACAAGAGATGGTGGTTCCGAAGCTAGATATTGTCCCCTCATAGCAAGTTGGATCCTACAGACATTCCAATCAACTAGCTCTCTTCCCCCTCAACCCACACAACCCAAGGAATGGGATCCCCTTCTCTTCCACACGGTCCCTCAAGCTATCCCACTCCCCTCTAGGGCTCCAACATGGGTTGGAAAATAAATATCTTCATTGGGGACTCTAGGAATGATATAGGTGGACATCGATGGACACCCACCTATTCCACTAGCTCAAAATACAGCTTCCATCTTGGCAGTTTTTCTATAGTTTTTTGGATCCCAAACTTTCGAGGTCGTTTTGAGGCCCTAAACGACATTTTTTGACACAATAACACCCAATAGATTACGAAGGATTTCATTTTGTCATTCAAAATGTGTACTCCTTGGCTAGACCTTTCCGACAGGGTAGCAAGCGCCCCAAATGGAGATCATATGAAAAAGTTACACCCTCGGTAAGTTGACATATCAACTACCCCCATCGAGGCCCATAAAGCTTTTGGCATTTCATCTTTCGGGGTTAGGGTTTTGGATGTTTAGGGTTTTCGTGCTTATGATTTATGTTAAAAAGGCCTTTAGAGCTTCATTGTAATCATCTTCTTGTGAATGTGTGTAGCCATCAAATATCTTCTCAGAGATAAACTACCACCATTCTAGCAAGTTCATTTCACTTTGTATTTTCTTTTACAATCTCTGCATATTTCATTCTTTAATAGAAATCAAGTATTATTGTATCTTTATGTTTCTGTCTTATTTATATGTTTCATTTTGTTCCCTCATAAATACAGATCAATGGTATTAGAGTGGGTTTCTCTTTATTTGTTTCTCTATGCATGTCCCCGACGAGGTCAGGGTATAACGCATTGGGACTCGAAATAGTTGAGCCCTTGGAATACTATCCTCGCTGACCTCGACGGTTTCCCATGGTGGAGGAAAAGAGAGAAGAGGGAGCATGAGATCCTATTAAGTTGTTTCTCATGGAAGTCCTCGTGCAACAGAGGAACGAAATGATGGATCATTTTTTCCAAATCCTTCTACAGCTACCAACAACAAGAGATGCATCTTCATCAAGTGACCACTTTGGAGGCATAGCCCCTTTAAGGTACAAGTTAATTTTGATATTCTTGTATTTGAAGGTCAGATAGATGAAGATGCTTTGGATAAGTAGTTAAATCTACTAGAAGTTTATTTCTTGGTCCAGAATTTTTCCATTAGGGAAAAGATCACCTTTGTGCTCCTTAAGGTGATCCCCCATGTCAAAAATTGGTGGGAGACTTATTGTGAGTAGAAATCCACATAGGAGTTTGGAATATTTTGGGTCGAGCCCACTTGGGACTCTTTTATGGATGTCATCAAGGAACAATATTAACTTGTTGGAAACTACGACGACCAGTACATGAGATGGACCACAATGCATCAAGAGAGTGACTAAATGGTGTCAGATTTCACAAATGCCTTCCATACCTTGTGTACCAAGATGGGTATCAGAGACTCTGAGAAGCATATGGTTCTAAAATATTGTGGGGCTCTACATAGGTACATCCAAATAGAAATTGAGTTTCTGGACATCTCATCGCTGGGACCAGCGTATCAATATGTTTTCAAAATTGAGTGAAATTTAAGCAGAGGAACAAGTGGGAGTTTGGATATATGAATTCATCACAATAGAAGAAAGGAAAAGGAGGCCCCAACACACCAAACAAAGGACAAAGCAAGGACATACAACCTTAGGACAACCAATCTAAGGTGTAAACAAAGAAAGGTAATGGAAAGATGAAGAAAGACATTAGGGAGTGGTGTGAGTTCCATAAAATCCCTTGGAACAACACCTATGAATGTCGCTCAAAGCAGTCATTATTGGCCAAGCTAAAAGCCTCAATGTTAGATCTAGGCACCGATTCTAATTGATCTGAAAAGATCTTTTAAACGAAAATGGTTGAGTTACTATGCATGTGTTTATTAACCATTTAGGAAGTTGAATGAAAGAGGAAGAATTATAGAAGAAACATCATAGCCATATGCACATATACAGGTCTGAAATAAATCAAGAAAAACAACAAACCATAGAACACCAAAGTGATAACAGATTTCGGCAATCTCGCCTACGTCTTCGGGCCTTTGTCTCAGTGGGTGAGGCTTTATTATTTCTATTCAAAGATTTAAAATTACATCATAGCAGTGCAAAAAGGTTACAAAACTGATTTGGTCTTTTTCTACCAAATCTTTGGAACCCAACAAAATAGACGGCACTAAAATTGAATGACTGGAGCTCCCATAAATGGACCGCAAAGGTGCTCTCCTCAATAGCTTCCCTGCATAAAAATGGCTTTGGCTTGGAAAATCTTAAACATAAACCTGCTCTAAATGTCCTCTTATGGCTTCAAGAAGCCCTGATTTCTATAGATTTGAAGTTGGTAACCATCTCCCAACTTCCCCCCAAGATCTGGTCTCAAATAAAGGGCCCAATATCCCCCAATATTAGCCAAAAATCTCCAAAACTGCTTATAAAATCAATACAAAATCACTATTATATAGTGAAAAACCCAAAAATGCACATAAATTGGGCATATCCCTTTTAGAGTAGGCTCCTTCTCATATGGAGAGTGGCCATGTGGCCTCGAGCTTATCCCTGGCGCGTTGGCCCCTTGCTATTTCAGCTCCTGGATGCATCAAATACCATGTGGCCCTGTCCTTCGTGCTTAGTTAGGCCCCCAATATAATAGTCCATGGTTTAGCCCTTAGTCGACGGGCTAGCCCAATCGACCGGGCTAAACCCTTAACCACCGCGCCATACACTAGCCCCATGGGCATATAATGCAGCCACATGGTAATGCTCCCCAGGCTAACCGCGATGTAACGGATCCCGCGCCAATTGTGTAGACATGTGGTTATATGATGAGGCTATATGGGTCTGCGCCAGGGGCTAGGGCTAGGACCCATCCCTTTTCCGCCCGAACTACACAACTAAGTAAACTCAAATAAAAGTTTAATGCTATAGTTAACAAGGAACATGTGCGGGCAGGCTGGCTAGCCTGGCCCTGCTAAGAGGTTGCCCGGTGGGAGGTCACGCGATCGAACCTCATGGAGTCCAATATTTTTCCATAACCATTAACCAACCAATGGGTTCCACGTGGCATCCCATGTCTGGGCCATGTGGCACCTTCTAATTCATCGAATACAATGTCATGTGTCATTCGCCTATTGGTCTGGTTGTCTGCCAAATCACCACACTTTCCCAGTCAATGTTTGTCAGGTGTCGTACGTACATCGTACGGGTATCCCATGTGTCACCCTTGCAGAGGTGACACCTGTCACTCCCGGATTGGTCCACCTGTACCTGCCACGTCAACATCCTGTCCACGTCATCAGTTTGTATGCCCAGTCACCCTACCATGTGTCACCTCCATATGTTGCCACGTCAGCACCAATTGTGCCTGCCATATCAGTTGTACGGCCATATGACCTGTATAGTCAGCTTCCACGTGGCACTATACGGACTGTACAGTCATCATTTTTTGCATGTTTGGAAAAACGAACAAATTTTCATATCGGGAGCATACAACATCCTTTTGAGCCCGTTCAAGTTGTGTTGGGTTCGTATCGATGAGGCATATGCACACATCCATTTTGAATCCATTCTGATAACTTTTATTTTTAGGCCTTTCTGAGCCCCATCAAGCTCCTGGATCCAATTATGGATCACACCTCCCCACTAAGGACCTTTTGGTCCCCAAAAGGTTATTGACTAGTCATCAAGTTTGGGATAGGCCACCCGGCTNGTAAAAAAATCATGATAATTGACAACATATTGTTAGCCACTTGTACTCTGTCACATCTTACTAAAGCCACTATCATCCATGTAGACAACATTACTAATGATATCATCAAAAATATGACTGCAAATGAGCTGATATGTTTGTAATATTTGCACAACATTAGCTTATCTTGAAGCAAAGTGTGATTGATTTTCCATTCTACAATCATCTCTTGTTCTTGTTTAAGATCGATTACTTGATTTGGAACAATTATAGGTGTGTTTCTTTCTTGAGATTCCTTTCTTAATTGTTCCGTTGTTTGAAGAGTTTTATTTTCCATTAAATGATGAGTATGAACCACATATTCCTGACCTACTTTGGTTAAATGATATTGATTATTTTCTCTGTAGAAGATTGCCTTGCGATCATACAAGTATTCACTTCCTAAGACCATTCCACATTCACTTAGTGGCACCACATCACATGTTACCTCATCCACAAACTTAGACAAAATTGCAAATTTTAATGTGCATTGCTTTGTTATGTGCACTTAATGATTGTTGCTTATCCATTTAAGTGTGTAGGACTTATGATGCATATGAGTGTTTAATCCCAAATGCTTAATCAATTCCTCTGAAATTAAGTTATATTGAGATCCACTATCTATCAATGTGTTGACCTTAGTGTGCCTCATGATGACCCTTATGTGAAACAAGTTACTTCTACAATCAAATCCTTCGCCAATTTTACCTGTCATACCAACCAATGAGACTTTATATTCATCACCTTAATCTGATCCCAAGTCTGTGGGTCGTGTTGTTTCCGCAACCGTTTCCCTCCCTTCCTTTTCCTTAAACCACTTCGATCTCTTCTCGGGATGCAATTGCCAACAACGGTCCTCATTATGCCCCTCTTTCTTGCAATGCTTGCAAGAGGGCTTCTCTTCCTTTCTCATCACTGAATTTTCCTTCTTGCTATGCCACTTCCTTTTGTCCTCTTTCCTTGAAGAT